>JASANE010006274.1:0-125814 GCA_030248225.1 Trileptium ribeirensis | reverse complement strand
GGAGGCTTAGTACTCGGCGACCTCAAAAAATGGTTAGAGATTTGTAATGAACAGAAAGTTTCACTTTGGAGCTAGATTTCAGTACAAAATTAGAAATCGCTTTGCAATTTGACAGTTTCACAGCCGGGTTGTGCAGCCTTTACAGTGGAATGTTTTGTAGTCTTTTTTATTGCTGAATTGCTATTTAAATAGAATGTTACGGCGAAACAGTGGGGCTTTCTTCTTTCGTCGCGGCAGATCGCTTGGCGCTTTGAGCAGTTACCGCTCGATTCGGGCCCCATTTAACACCATTGAAGCAGTGGTTGTGGTGGTTTTTCGATTTTCAATCTATCATAGTGGGTTGCTGGTACCTCCTAGGATTCTCTGTATTAAGCCCTAACGTTCTATGGGGTATGAACTACCCCAGTATTCTCAGAATGATCTGACTACCACCCAAAGGTACTGTGGGGGCATTAGACAACCCAAAGAGCCATTTAGCGGAAGCAGTCTATTCTTGGCGAAGAACTTTGGGTAGGTACAAATGCTCCTAGAGAATATGGGGGTCACCATTGCAATCCTGGGGCCTACTCCCATACCCGATGACAAAAATAACCATATCATCGAATAGGCGTGGATCAAGTTGGCGACAAAACCAACCGTCCTTTTTGTAATATACGATATCTAATAGAAAACCCTTGTTACGGAAAGAAATGTCGAAATTAATTGGGTTATTTGCTAACAGATTGCCAAAGTTTAAAGAAAATATACATTGTGCTGAAGCAGAATGACGGCGATTATAAATTTGCATAAATTCTGTTGCCTATCAAGTTTGCATAAGGATTATGTATTGAACCTTCGCTATCAAACTTAATGCAATAGTGGCATCACAAATAAATAGGTCCCACATTTAAGCTGTTACAATTCGATAAACAAACCCCGTTTAGTTCAAATTGGACAAATTTTCGTTCCCTGAAATGTGGGGAATTTACTAGTAATGGCAACACTGCTAGATTTCAAACATTGCGTTCGCGAACTTAATGAACCAAAGAGTATTCAGGAGTAATTTATATGCGAAACTACAAAACAGGATAAGGCAGTTGGACGTGAAACAGAAACTTTCTCAACAATGTATCTTGGATTACATGTTTCAGCGTTCACGTTCTCGAAGGCAACAACAATGGCACAAAGCTTTGGTGTGCCGTCTGCGGATGGAACGTTCAACTTACAAGGGTACGCCACGTCCCATTTTGCCAATATCCGGCCATATTTGATCATCGAGCACAGCTGTGGAACAAAGGCAAAAAGTTGCCGCAAGATTTGGGAGTATAAGTTACCGGCGAAATACATCGACGCTGGAGCCTACAACCTGGGAACTGTGAATCTCAGCTTGAGTTCGTGCAGTAAAGTCGCCAGTAGCGACACAAAATGCTGGACTGAAACTGAAAAGTGCTGAAGCGACTTTGGGCAGAAAAACACTGTGAAATATTTGAAAAATCCTCATCATCTTCGGCAGTTGTATTTTGTACATAACCAACCCGGTCAGATTCAGAGCAGGCGCGTGTGGGTTCGTTGCGCTTCATCCATTGTACTAATAATGTAATAAACCGCTGTGGCCATGGTCCCATTCTGCAAGCAATCTTTGGTCCACGTAAAATCTTCCTCCACAATAATTTAGCCGGGGAAACATCGTTAACCCTTTCATGCCCGAATTAATTTGAGTATCGTGCAATGTTTGACAAACTCAAGCCTGCGCCAGGGATCGAACCCGAAACGTACGGTTGAAACTTGTGTACACAAACCACTGAGCTATCTGAGAGCTGTTGCTCGGTTCCTTAAGGAACCTCACAATGCGAGCGAATAACAACGCACGTTCAAACGAACAATATACGACAAACTCAGTAAACACAACGAGTCGCAATGTGCGTTGGGTCCATTTGGACCTTACGGGTATGAGAGGGTTAGTTGTGCGATTGGCTAATTTTGAATTAAATGATGTATATTATAACTCCGTAGTTTGTGGGTTAAGAATTGTTCATAACAACAAAAAAGTGATATATGCACCCTACTACGACAGTTTTCTATAAATCGTGTATATTTCAGGAATGCGGAGCCTTCAGGGGAATGCACAAGCGCTCTACAAGGTTATCCGTATTTCATAACATAAAGGGTAATGAGTGCCACAGACCCTGCAGGCGGTTTTTTGAGTGATTCTTTGCTGTCTAACCCAATCCGCCAGTCACTTCTAACCACAGTATATGTAACTTCAGTTGAGAAACTATATCTATGCTGCCGTAAAATGTGAAGAGCTGCAAACAAGCTAAACTTTAGTCATAGAAAAAGTTGAGCGAAAAAATACACGGCCGCGCTTCAGAGTAAATTTGTCCGCGATAAGTTGGACACCAAATATTAGAAAACAGCGCTCATCTGAACCAGTAGCCGCTCGCTTGATGTAACAAATTTTTTACTGTACATATATGGCTAAAAACAACGTCACTGCTATGGTAACACTGAAGACGCGGAATTTATGCTAAAATTGGTAACGAGCACAACTTGTGCAACATCGCATCGGATCAGTCTTTTTTCAATGTCGACTAAATGATAGTAATGCTGTGGTGGACGACGTCTGACAGCTTCTGAAACGTCACCCGACGAACTCCTTGCATAGATAAAAAGCTAAAACACGGCCAAGTCAAAACGTTCTGATCAAATATTCAAAAACAGGACAATACAATGAAAGGAAGGCATAACAAGCTGTGACACAACTGGTGATTGCTTTCGCCGACGATTTTCGAAAAAAACCTGTCATATTGGCTTCTTTGCTTCTTCACACAATATCCATTTTCTTAAAGCGGTACGATCCCAAGTATAAGTTAAAACGATCATTCGATAATATAGAGACCATAAAGGGGTCCCAATTGACTTTTCGAAATAGATCAAGTGTCAGGAAGAACGCCACCAACGGGATACGCAGTATTTCTAGTCCTATCTGAGCACAAATATTTTAGTTTCCGCAGAATACTTTGGAAAGTGTACTTTTATCTCGTAAATAAGACCTCGGCCACCACCCGTTCTTTATTGTTCGGTATCAGCTGGAAAAGGTGCTGCGGAATTTACGGCCTCCCGGGGTACTGCACTTACATTCGTTGGTGCACAAATATGTGTAAATAATTATCTCTTCCAAGTTCTGTGCTAGCTTGGCCAGTGGAATGCCTGATATTTCCGTTCGGCATCAGTACATTATGTTTAATTACCTAATCAAGTTAGCTTTTTCGTGAGCTCACATAATTTTCATCTGTTGCCTGCGCATTTATACACTGTTGCACTGTGAATTATTCCGGAGTCAGCCGTCGAATTAGAGCTGGTCCAGGGTTCTCCGCGGGCACCACTCCGGTATAATTTGTCTGTAGGAGATCGAGTAAAATTTTGCCAAGAAATTCAATCTGTTTGTAAACAAATGGCGACATAACTTTTCATAGATAGAAGGATACCTTCCTCGCTCTCAAGCCACATTTACCCCGTTGCCCTGCACCGAAGGGTAAATTAAATGTCGGGTCTACCTCCCGAGGACTTGCCCCCCGCCAGCTATCTACCCGCCGACAGACCTATGCATTATACAGAATATTTACAATAAAAATAACAATATACGCTTCGCATGAGTATAACGGTACATAATTAGGAATATAAAAACATGTATTACCAAACATTGTAAAACATGGGGAGTGAACGAATGCACAGAGATGGCACATTGGTGAACATTGTCGACAGATGCTTATTTTTTGATGATTACGTGACGGATCGATCCACGAGTCGAGTCGATTATGAGGTGGAACCTTTCCATGTCAGCAAATATGTAATGCTAAAGCGAACACTGTAAGTATGCAAATGTTTGCCCAGCTATATAAAATCGAAACAGTCAAACCGTTTCGGCCTAAACGTACCTTGCTTTTTCTATAATCGGGAAGGGACCCCCATGCATTATCGATTTCCACCAGCTCATGCCCCACCCAAATATTGGTGTCCAGGTACCTTCCTGCTTGGTTATAATTTGGTAAATTTTTATTTGCGGGGAAAAATTATCAATTTTGCACTATGTCGGCTAGGTTTTTCTCTGCGAGCTAAAATAGCTTAAATTTCCCCTTGTTACATATTCATAATTGAAGTAGTCGCTAAGTTACTTGACATTTGCAGCAGTTACAATCCGTTATAGGCCACCCAGTTCAAACTCCAGCTTAGGATCTTCACCAGACGTTAGTCACGGACATAAATAAAACCGAGCGGAACAACGTTCGTTTATAAACGAAACTTACACCGTTGCGTTTGCGTTTCGGTTTTATGTACTTTTCTCCGTCACCGTCTGACAAACTAACGAAGTATGGGATTTCTGACTTAGATCAAAATTGGGTTTCGTGAAAAGGCATGACTAAAGGCAATGAAAAATTGCAGGTCGACTGATGAACCGGAAGGCTGACAGTCCAGAGTCTGGATTTAAAATAAAATTGTGACAATGATTATAAATAAAACAAGTATAAAATAAATTGCAAAAGCTCAGATTCTCGCCTCCGCTAATGTCTACAATAGGACAGCGACTCAGTCGACACACGTGGATGCACCGCTGCAACACCGGGAATGTTGCGCAACACTGTCGGCTGAGCTAATCGTTGAACTCTGGAATTCGGCCATCAAATCGACGCAAGAGCTAGACTTGTTCAACTGTTGTGAGACAAGACAGCGACCCAGCGCCACGAAAGAATCGTTAATGCCTGAAACATCAATCGGGCAACCACAAAATGTCAAAACGATGCTTAATCCGGTCGAAGATTATTTAAAATCACCATAACGTTTATCAACATCCTAGTCCTGAACAAAATAAGTGCAATCGACACCGATCGAAATTTATCATTATTCTGGCCGTGACTGTAGCTATCGAATTTCCATAATCCATTTGCAAAACAGCTGATGTCATGATACCTTGGCCAGACAGCATGTACATGTATTAAATTAATAGCGCCAACAATATGATCCGACCAATGTTTGAACGCGTTAAAACCAACCATCCACACCGGCTGGTGGTTTTAGGGTTCCAAGTTTGCATCACTTTTTTTAATTATTTAAACAAACTACCAAGACTCGAGCGTACCGGTGTTGGCGATGGCGGATGTTTCGAAGTAGAGCGCCCCAACCGATTGAGCATATGATTGCGCGATGGCGAATGGAACGTCTCGATCCAGAGCATCCTTGGCGACGAGATCTTGTTTGTTACCGACCAGCAATAGAGACAGTCCTTGGGAGTTGTAGCTTTGCACACCTACAAGTAAATAATTATATTCACCGCTCTCGATACATAAAAGTGTGATATTTCATTCAACTCATAACCACAAAATTCTAACAACACCAAGAAATCGTTCGGTTTCGCAGTAGCAATTTGGCATTCGCAACACCGTTGAGTTCAGAACAATGTTCTTGCTAACAAAACACAAACCGCGTCGCACTGTAATTAATGTTAAATATTAGGAACTTTGGCGCATCTTTTTACGCTCTCGTTACGCCATTAATATAGCTCGTCGTCAGTGAAAACGCAAATGGTGCACATAGGCAAAATTTTGAACCGGAAAACACGTTTCGCCACATCTGCCGGGACTGTTTCGATTTAAAATCTCGTCACGGGATCCACAATTGGAGGAACAAAAATCGAAGAAATTGTCAAATATTTTCTGAACCGTCTCCTCGAACTGAGGCGAATGGTATCAAAATCATTGCTGTATCTTGTAAATTGGCTATATTTCTGCGTGGAAGAAGGCCTATAGGAAAAGAACCTACAAAGGTTGCGGGAAGAAATGAAATCGGCTCTACAAACGAAATAAAACTAGTAACTCCCGTGAAACGGAGCGAGAGTGGTGTCATCAAGTAGTAATTTTATGGAATCAGCTTGTAACGGGCTTTGTGTTCAATGTATATACTACACTAAAATGTCTGTAACCCTGATCTCATTGAAAACCCTAAAACCTCATCGACCCTAAACCAATCGAAAACAACTGAAAGCGCACGAAGTATT
The DNA here is from genome assembly GCA_030248225.1 of Trileptium ribeirensis. Taxonomy (NCBI): domain Eukaryota; kingdom Metazoa; phylum Nematoda; class Enoplea; order Enoplida; family Thoracostomopsidae; genus Trileptium; species Trileptium ribeirensis. Next base: position 119,783 of record JASANE010006274.1, on the reverse strand, counting down.
CATGTCAGCCTATAAATATCGAACCATCGTATTCAGCATGCCCAAAATCCTATATATACTGTCACGGCCAGAAATAAGTGCAAAATAATCGATCGAAATTTCGATCGATTTCGATTAAACAAAATTTCGATCGTTTTCGATTTTCGCGCAATTAGATAAATTCCAAAATTTTAAAATTTCGATTTTTTCGATTACGTGAAATTTCGATCGATTTCGATTGATTGCGATAAAACGAATTTTCGATCGATTGCGATTTCGATAGTTTTCGGTTGCACTATTTCTGACCGCGACTGTAGACTTCTTGATGCAATGTACCCAATACGGAACCAAACTGCTGAGACCAACTATATTCTGGCAATCGGGATCATTGACCCTAAATCCATTGAAAACATCTGAAATTGTCACATTCGAAATATTTGTGCTGGATTCTAGACAACCATACCATCGTATTTAGCGTACCGACCCAGCAAGCAATAAATAACCAAACAAATGAAAAGTCACTACATTTTGAAAATCATGTTCGTCGATGGTAAAAAAATTAAACCCCATGAAAAAAGTATAATACACTTCAAGTTGGACTGTAAATAGCAAAAGCATCGTATTTAGCGGGCCTAATAGTCTACCAGACACTCGTTGTATGGTAAAAATGCAACATGCCAAAATTTGAAATACATAACAATTTCTGGAAAAGGGTGGCGAGCCATATTGTGACACACAGGGACCCAGGAAGTGGTCGACAAAAAAGTCGAATCAGCACAGTTGTAACACTCCCGATGAGCTGATTCAGTGTTTAGCTGGTCCAAAGCCTGCGTTGCGAGACGGGTATGGCAAAATTTGGTAAAAAACCTATTTTTGTTATTGTTAGTTTCCATACACGGGGTAGGAGCTGCTCGCCTTCAACTAAAGGGCATATCCTCATCACTTTTGCTATCGAATGAAAAAACTTATCGAAATCCATCCACCCGAAAATGAATTTTGCCTGACAGAACATACAAACACAAAAAGAAATTTACATTATTTTCTCCCTAGCGCCCTCACTTGAATCTCCGGTCGCTTCGCTCGCTCCGTCCCAATAAATATAAAATGGTTACTCTAAATGGCTTCAAAACTAACTTTTAATAAACTGCTTCGCTTCGGAGAACGTTGCCATGTCGGTGAGGTCGAACACGGCAACGGCAGCCGAGGCATCGCGATAGTACATCGGGACCTGCAAAGTGATCATTGTGGGAAACAATAATATCGAAGACTAGTGGTACAAAACTAATGATAGAAATACTGGTTCTTTCATATAACCTGGCGGGGTTAGATACGTCCGTTCGGATTAATGATAATGCTAAATGTCGGACTAATGATAGAAATATTGATTCTTTCATATAACATGGCGGGGTTAGAAATGTGATATTACACCAAACCCTTTGTACGCGGAAGCCTGTCCATACGTACCTGAAACCTCGCATGAAAATTCCGCAATTAATGCGTGATCAGCGATCCAGCCGGCACAGAAGCTTCTTTCCTAAAAGCTGTTGCACAACTATTTTTGTGCAATCCAGCATGATGACATCTGTTTAGTTTTGGCGTTTGAAGCTATTAGTATGAAATTCAGGGCTCCATTGCACTGATCATAGCAAGCGTAGCCAAGGGGGTGCCCCCCGAAACACAACATAAAAGTCGATACCACGTTTATGTGTGAAAGGCACGTTTTGGCTGTGCCCCCCCAGTACATTCAGGGCCCCTCCGTGCAAGTTTCTGGCTATGCCAGTGATCATAGCTACCCAGATCTATGAACGAATAATCATTTTGCTGAAGCAGAAATCAATGTTCGCCACAGCTGAACATTCGGCTTGAAAGCCGCGAGCAACCGTCAGCTGTTTATATAATAATTAAAATATTATTCATTTTTGCGCGAGAAAACAACAAAGAAGTTCTGAAATGATTTGAAATTCAATGCATGTGTAACTGTCGTGACGCTGCTGCACTACACAACTTTCAAACGCGGTACACGTACCAAGGGCGAACCAAAAGTCCTGATCTTAGGACTGTCCCGCGGTCAGACAGACTCAAAAAGCTGCGGGGGTTAGCAAGCCGTAGAAGCGCTTCACGGTACATGTTCGGATCCCAGTGGATTGGTTCTGCACGTCGCCTGCGGCATGCTAACTTTAAGGTCCCCAGGGAGGTTGGCTCCGTCACCTACTCACAGGCCAATGGGCCCATACCGCTATTCCCTATTACGATCTCATCTAATAAAAAACTTAACCGATTGTTGTTCGAATACATCGTTCGGGTTTGTGGTTTGTTCAAATACAATTTTTGTAGCCACATTGGCCCCATCCAGGGTCCGACAATCCATGGACGTTTAACATCGGATCGCTCCGCTCCACTGGTTCTTCGACCGAACGTAAAGTGGTTCTTAGAATCCTCGCGGACATTGGCCATTTAGAGCTCTCGCACTTCAGTCGTACAAGTGATTTGTCAACGAAACACGCTGAAGCTTTTAACTTTCCGACGCCAAGCCTGAACGTAGTTTGTAGTCCGAAGCGACGATTTCACACCCCGTTGAACATATCGCTAAGTATATCACCAATCAAAACGACAACACGACGGGTTTTCAACGATTATTTATTGATAAGCGAATCAGTTACACATCGATACGGGTTAACATGATACGGTAATCCATTCAGCAATATCAATACGCACAATAATCGGGCATTGTACAATTAACATAATATAAGCACGTATTTCAATGTAATTTGTGTCAAGTTAAACCCAGGTCAAAGCCTCCCTTATCCAACGTAAGCTGTCGTAAGCTAGACCAAAACAGTTCCGTTTATACGAATACTTAGGTGATGGGGACGCTCACCGTACTAAAATTAGACAAAGCGTGTGAACATTCGAGGCGCCGAGAGCTAACGGATCGTTTAATAATGTCAATTGGCCGGTTCAGGTAAGGTGAAGGCTAAAGGAAATTAGTCGACTAACATAAGTGACAGCACATGAAACTGCGCATTTCATTAGGATACATACGCTGTAATATCAAAAGGTAACGCGAATGATACGGACTAATTCGATTGTTTATCCTATCCTACAACTATTCTACGAACAGATTAACTGCAGCAAAGTATTCATGGTACAACTTTATACATTAACGGGACACGATAATTAGTTAATATCGTACGACAATTAATTAATATCAAACAACAATGAACCGTACCAACGAAGAACGGTACGTTACGACTCCCGAAAGATTGACACGATACAAATTAGAGACATGACACGACAGCAGGTACGTATATCTATGAAGTTTGTTAGCAAAAATTTCCTACATTTGCCTAGACTCCAAAGGTTCGTTTTGGTTCTAAAACCCCTAATCTAATAACTTTAAGGCTTATCGATCAGATGAATTTAATCGCTCAGCAACATGTCCAGAATGGGGTCAGTATTAGTCACGCCCGAGGACATTCTTAACGTAATCCAACGTGTAGGGTTTGAACGACATGTTATAGCGGACGTTTTATGGCGCGCCACTCAACTTATCTGATAGCCAGTTCATCGTGCCTTAGACTGGCAAGCATGCCAAGTAGATAGAAAATGGGGGTTTTGCCCCCCGCCGCCGGTGGCGGTGGTTGGCGGCTGGCGTACTGGGGATTGGAGCTGGGTTTTAAGACATATGTGTGGTTACGTACACGTTAGTTAATATCGTACGACAATAAAAAAATTAATATCAAACAACATAATATTTATCTTCGTAATAACAAATTACTATTATTAACTCTCTCTAACGAATAGTTGGTATATATATACATCTACATAGAGGCGAGTGCCGCGGTATCATGTAAACATGGTACTAATTTCCGAAAACAAGCAAGATAGAAATCAAAACAAAGGGAGTGGGACATGGAAAGATGCTTCCAATCTCTTATCCAGTGTGCTAATCGATGCACGGACCTCGAATTCAGGCTCGGGTACTCGAGGCGACCATTTTGATACCCAATAGCATGGGGGTACGACGAAGCAGAAGAAACTGGGCTCTTGTAACGAGCCTATCAAGGTTTACAGTAAAAAAGAGAGCGTTTCAGGAACCTCAAAAGGCAGTGGTTATACTTTTGAGGCTAGTTGGCTACATTTCTGGATACGGCGCAGTGAGGGAAATGCAGCGATGGGTGACATGCCCATCGGGAAAATTTCTGTAATTTATATGGGGTGATGTAGAAATTATAAATTTTACAAACTATTTAACAAATTTTATATTCAAGGGAAATTTCGGATTTGCTACACGGCGAAGAGCCGCAACTCAAGACGCTTTTTTCACCGGCAGCAGCTGTCAGAACGTGTTGTTCGGGCCAGGAATGTCGTAAACTCAACTTTTTCCCTAACGTCATGTGACCGTTGATGCTAATTAGAACATAAAATAATGAGAGCACAAATCGCAGGTCAGGGCTGGTAAGATACCACGAGATAGTTGCCCAAATCCGGCTGACTGTGCACATATATATACTAATAAACATTCAGCATTTCATGGTTATTACGGGTAAGGTAGCTAGATATAAATATAATGATGGTAGTTAAGGACCGGGAAGGTACCAGACCCGGCCGGCAGGAAGCAGATTAATTATATGTCAACTACAAATATGGTGAATAAGTAAATCATGTAAGTTCATTCGCGAACCGTACACTAAAGATACACAGTTGGTGTAAATACAAACACTCTTGGTACAATTGCCACGAACTATTTATACACAAATGGACTATTCATTCATACAATTCCATACAGTTTTAGCGATAGATCATACAACAATGAATCACAGTTATGGATTAGATTTTCAACAAAGCTGTAGAATACGCTAAGACTCATAAAGTAAATCGACAATGTTGTCCTGATCGTGTTAACTAAAGAAGACGATATAATAGATCCACGGCAATCGGTTCACTACGATTTGCTAGTTATTCATTTCCAAAAGTCCAAAGTCCCACAATGGTTCTACGACGAATAATTCCTTTAAACACACAGCGAGCAGTAACAACAAACGCACACAATGGTAAACAGGTAAATGCACCACGGTATATGTGCAGGTATTTCAAGGTATACATACAGGAGATACAATGGCAGATATATGGTTATACAACAGTAAATACACGTGTATCCAAAAATGGATGACTATAACTTCATCAAGGTTAAAAGTACTAAGTCAATTCAAACTCGACCAGATACACACTCACACATAATCATCCATGTGGCGGGGTCCTTGAATTTGGTTCCAAAACGGTGAGAGCAATACTACACCCGTGGGGTGCCAGCCGCACCCTTGGTTACCTCAAGTGCCTGCAATGACGGCTAAAAACAATTATGTAACTACAGTGGATCTTCCAGTCCATTACGACAGCGGAAAGAACAAACCTACCATGGACCGAAATCGTTCCTGACCAGCAGTGTCCCACACTTGGAGCAACAATGGCTTGCCGTCAATGTCCCTTCAACAACAATGAAAGCACAGTTTTAGAAGCGTATCAAACGACTAAAATAATGGCTATTCCCGGGAATTTTTACTAAAATTAACGTCGTTTTACTGTAATCAGTTTATTTATCGAGCAGTGAGCGGTCATTTATTTGTCTGCGCAATGCTAAATTTTACCAGGTCCGTCCGTCTGTCCGGCCACTAGGAACGAATCTTTTTCCATATGATAGCCAACGCCCATCACCCAAACAATGTATCACACTCATGGGCTACGCTTGGCCCTATTAAAGAAATACCCTCTCAATTTTTGCCAACGACGGAATTGCATTTTTATTATATCTCAAAACGCAGATATTTTATGTTCGCCTTGATTACAACTTCGTTGGCCAAAACTCGAGGATAAGTCTATTGTTAAGGAGAGGTCCCAAAACGACCCATTTTAACCCTTTATATGTCATATTTTTAAAATAATCTTTAATGAAGATACATTGATCGCCGCTTTAAAGTTTTTCAAAGTGCTGATTTATGATTTATTTGCACGTATCTGTAACTCATCTGGCCATTTTGGAATGGCACTGTACGTCCAGGGACCCCTGACTTTCCCTAACAACTATATATAATTTTGCAATTTGGGATGTATTATAACTTGTTGCATCTGCTATTACAAAGCTTTGAGAGGATGTTGAAGACTATGAAGTTATTTATTTGAGCTTATCTGTGACCGATGTAAACTTTTTGGAATGGCTCTGTATCCATGATGCACTCTTGAGCTTTGCACGATTTCGTGATTTTCAACGCAATGCTATAATCTGTTGCATTTGTGGTTATTAAGGATTTCGATGATACTAAAACGATGAAGTAATATATTTGATTGTACCTGTGACCAATGTACCGTTTTGGCACGAAATTGCATGCCCAGGGACCCCACTTTGATCTATGCATGATTTCTAGGGTTTCAATCTAGATACTATAATTTGTTGAGTCTGCGAATATAAAGATTTTCGGGACTGGCAAAAATGATGAGTTGATTCGTTCGAACGAATCTGTGCTTATAAACGTCGCTTGCTCGCAGTGATACCGCTTGGTGCGCAATCGTGAGCTGACCCACCACCAAGTTATAAACAGTGCTTATTCATCATATATGCTGATAGGGGGAGAGGGGGATTATCCGTTTGAGGCGACGCTCCCCCACCCCTAGCGAAGCGCCGGTCTCCCCTGACAGGTCGCCACGCCCCGAGAGCGGCGGATCCAGGAATTTATATTGGGTGAGTCTCGATGTCGTAAATTTGTGTTTACGCGGCCTGCGACCGGTGCACGAGTGTAAAGCCCCATCTAGCTTCGTGTGCCTTTCTCTCCTTATAAAATCGTTAAATAGTAGCTATCTAAAAGCAGCAACTCAAGTGCGTTTTCCAGATCGCTACTACTGATCTCTTGCATTTCTGATTACAATATGAGAAGCTCTATCATTGCTGTATTAAATTTTGTTGTATCCGCCGCCGGATGGGTGCGTAATGGTAGGTAGCCAACAGCAACGTGTTAAGCGGGACACACTGCATTTTTAGTGATGTCGCCAGTTACCGCGCACAACCAGTATCTTGTCTTATCGCGAAGGTGGTGAATTCTTAGTGTTGCATATGTAATTTAGAAGGATATCCATAAGCTATATTGAGATTACAAAATGGGTCACCGAATATCAGTCACGTTGCTGGAATAGTTAAGATATACCGATTTTTGTGTTTGCAATGTTCGTAGATAGAGGATGAATTGATGCAGAGAATGAGACCAAACACACCTAAATAGCTCGAGTAGTTGCAGAGATATTTCCATTTTGTGTATTTTTTTCTCATGGGGCCCATGTTTAACCCGTTCTGACCCAAATCTTGCATTCTTAGAGAACCGCATAGCAAAGCACAGATTTATAGGGACTTATTCGCTCTACAAAATTGGACAATTCGACTCTGATATCTACCCAGGTTGTCGATTTAAGATTAAGGTGATTTTTGGACCCTTTCGGGATCCAACCCGAGCCCATTTGGTCCATTTTTTGGGGGGAAGATATTGGAATCGGACTTTGTGCTTAACTAAAGGACAGAAATAGAAATTTCAAGCTTTCAAATGAGCTATTGCGCGAGTCAATCCACCCAGCCAAATTGAGTTATGCGTGTAACCCCAAAAAACCCAGAAACGTACACCGTCGAAATTTACAACTCTTGTCATTGAGAACTCTTCGCTTCGCTCGTTTCACTGAATCAACTAGAATTCAAAAATCTGTGTTTCGTGGCATGCAAAATCCAATAAATCGCATACATACAAGAGGTCCGAATGTGGGAGTGAGGTTCGTCCTCCAAGGGAGGGATGAGCCGGTCGACGGGGGCGGGCGTGTTTGCGCTGTTTGTCGCCTCATGGCGCCGTCATCGACCTATGCGGAGTATGGGTGCTTTGCGCCCAGCGGTGGGACGCCACAGGGAGATAATCATTGATGTCCCCCATGTGAGCATGTTTGATAAATAAGCACTATTTATAATAAAAAAACTGCCAACAGTAAAAAAAGTTTTTTTAACATGGGATTGAACCTGAGAGATATTGGGTGAGAAGTTACCGGTATACCACTAAGCCACGAAATATATGAATCTCAGTTATTATGTACAAGTAATGCAGCGCAACCGAATTGGCCACAAAACAATTTCATTTCCGAGATTCAAAATTAGACAATAAAAGGGGTATGAGTTTGCTTAGCTCACCCCCACTCACATAATTATTTCTATAATGTTGCTTAGGATATATTCACTGTTATATCAAATGGCACAGTTGCAGCTTGGGTCAACCCGGGAAAGCACTCCAAGATACAATGAGAATATTTTCCTCTCCACGCTATTAAATTTTCCCCATGATATTTTTCCACTTGTAAGGCAATAAATTGTTAAATAGGAAACTGTGTGCGTCTTAGTTACATTTCTTTGCCAAGAAATTCAGTGAGTTTACCACCATTTTCATATCAATTCTCTCTGTGCTGAGCCATAGCCTTCAGCTATTCGATATTTCTACGAGGCTTGTAGAAAAATTGAATCCTTGCAGGGGAAAATTGAGGGAAAATATCATGGAGGAATTTGGTACTTTAGACGGAGAAATTGGGGGAATTTGGAAATTTAGACGGGGAAATATTCTAAGACACCATTTTGACTACAACATGGAACTTACAATTTAATTCGACAAAACGCAGCACCGATCGTGGAACTCACCGCGTGTTCGACGACGTTCTCGCCCCTCAGTCGCATCAAGATACTCGTTTTGCCGACGCCTGAAACGAAGCAAAGACAATCTCAATTACGCACTCATTTTGAGAGGCCTACTAACGATGTCATTTGGGGCCACGTTGAGGTGAAACCGGAAGCGGTTAGATCAAGCGTACCTATAGAATATTTAGCCGTCGCACATTGTTCAGCCTAATATACTGGTTAAGTTGTGTATACAAATAATCTGCAGCTAATTAGCTCTTCAACGTTCTAGGGGAAGCCACGGACTACGTTTTTACGTTTACGTTAGCGAAGACCCAAACATTCATCAGCACGGCAGTCTAATCCGCCTCGACACGCCCAGTTCAAACGGTGGACAGCCAAGAATTTGTCCCAGTGCTTTTTTTAGTTTATTTGCTGGGCCTGCACATGGCTTTACCATTGAACGGCTAAAGTCCCGAATCCTGCAGATAGAGCATGCCCTTACTGTACCACATTTTGTGTCGCTCAATCTTCAGCGTCGAGGACTACCATGGAACCATGACGCACATTGGTTCAATACAACATAAACACGACTACGGTAACAAATCATTGCATTGGCGATGACATAAAGTAGCAGTCGTGGTTTGGTTTAATGCCCTTTTACACTGCAGTATAGCTGAGCCGCGGCTTTCACGGCCATTAACGAATAATTTTAAGTCGCAAAACGTTTAGCCGCTGCTTACCCCAACATAATTGTGTCATACAAAAGCAATGCGAACCAACAATTACAGAAATTAAGTTAATCGAAAGAACAAGATAACTCACCTGTCGGGCCTAAAACAACCACTTTTGAGCCTAAATATTCGGGCATAACCAAATGGAATTAAATTCAGGTCACAACCATAACTAATATAGCTACAATAAATTGTTACATTGAAAAGCAACGCATAATGATAAAGCAGAATAGCAGACAGTAAAGAAAAGGTACAACTCCTGTTAAAGGAACACATAGAATACCGTGTGTAGACGATGTTGCACCAACGTTGCGTCTATGACGGAACGCAGGATATCCAAGATAAATTTTCATTCCGGAGCCGACACTTGGTATTAGAATATTCTCATCTTCGAAAGTACCTGTGGGAACGGAACCGATACTGAACAGGGGACATCTGGAAGGGGCGAGAATTCAGGTTCCCAAGAAAAAACTACCGTCATAATTTCCGTCGCAGAGTAAACAAATGTACTTTCTCTAAGAAAACGCACTAAGGTTTTTAGCGCAGCAATGTTTATCAAACCTTCTGATCTCTTGAAGACGACCTAAGGAATATTTGTAAAAAACGAACGTGTTTCGGCAGGTGAAAGTGAAGTATTAAGGAACAAATATTCAATGAATTATTAATATATGTCTAAATATTCGTCGAAAACAACTAAAACGTTACCGATTATGTTCATTCTTCTTTACAGTGTCCTGAGCGTAACAGACCGTTCTGGCTGGAAAACCAGAAACGGATCTAACATTGGAGCCAGACCGAGCGAGGAACCACTAGGGACTGATTTTGTGACATGGGAATCATTAACGTGTTCATTCGCTGTGCATCTATTAAAATTTGTGTGTCACCTCTGTCTATGGCTGGTTTGTTGTACTTGTTAATTCATTTGTGTTAGTTCTGCTGGTCTTAGCTAGATGTGCAAAAACATTTGGATATGCTAGATCCACATTTTACAGGAGTCCAGCTAAGGTCGTTAAAGGATTTCCCCTATAAATTTTCAATCGTAAATAGGACGTGATTTGGAACTTCTGCAACTTTCTGTTTCATGACCTCTTGGGTCTATCCAAGAAAAGCGAACCAATCTACCAAAATTTCATGAATCCATGAGACAATGATAGATAGGGTCGTATGGCACGTTGTCGGGAATAATGCGTCATGCAGTAGAGTATTATTAAGTATATGCTGAGTAAATTCTTAAAAACAGCGTTATGCTGCTCAATGAATCTTGCAGCCTAGCAGTTCCTCAACTGACTCCCTTAATCTATATCGTCGTAGCATACACAGTTTAGCACCCTCTGTAAAAACAATCCAAATGTCGTGATATGCCTGGAACACGCAATATAAATCATTCCCCAGTAACAGGTATATACAGCCGGCAACGCATAAGCCAAATCTATCTAGCAGCTCTTCGAAATAAAACGAAACCGCCTTCAATTATAAATCCCAATGTAAAACTGTTTAATTTAAAATCACGCACCTGTAAAATATTAAACGCGAGCGCTTCCGAATCAGGGTTATATATAATTAATATAAAAAACGTTCCGATGCAATGTGAAAACGAATTGATGGCAACGTCTGGCGATACCAACCCAGGAATCAAAGACGTGCCGTGAGAAACATGAAATCTGACAATGAAAATACAACATTCACGCCTAGATTTGAAAGTTGCACACTCAAACTACGGAATGGTGAAACTAGATGCACCTCAGAGCTTTTGTCCTACGAAGGAAACACATTCGTGTTGCGCCACGGCCATAGCGCAACCAACCACCCTCAAACAAGAGGGGTCTACTACGCGTTGAAACGGCTAGAGCCATGTTTTCTATAGATGTCACGGCCCATGTGAACTTTAGGGGCCGGATGTTAGAAAAAGAACAGCTTAGAGCGGGAGGCGGTAGCCCCCGACATAACCTTAGCACATGGCTCATATAGGGATCTTAGCGTAGGCTAAGACTAAGGCTTAGTATATCGAGAATGGCATGGCATCCTTCTGCCCCTCACATGGGCCGATGTCACAATGGCAGAGGGCCGTTGGATTGGAAACACGATGGTTACGACACTAGACTCTGGTTACGACACTGGTGACTCTATCCGTAAAAACGAAACTAGGAGCTTAGACATACGACTACCATAAAATGTTCTTTTTACGTCCTGCATTTCCAAAACGCGAGATGCATCAAACCCGGAATGCTCAACAAAAAGTAATGTTCAACAGCTTTTCCTTAAGGCTCCTCCAGAGAAGGCAACAGTACCGCGCAAATGATGTATTGCGTTAAAACTATTTGATAAACGTTAAAAATATACATGTCAATAAGTACAGTATGTTAGCATTGTCAATAGTAAAACATTGATATAAAACTTATATATACATGTCAATAAATACAAAATTATATACACAATCTCAAAGGCACTATCGCCGTAAGTCGCAGAAATCAATACTCCCTATTGGGGAAATATTTGATAAGCATTTGCTGTAAGTAGCAATTATTGAAAACGGTGGATTTTGAAGGCTCATCTAGCCACAGTTGCTAAACTTTACATTATTTCAGAAATGTCGTTTCAAATCAGTCTATTTCCGTGCATTAATGAGATGGTTTTAAATTTAACGGTTATTACCAATTTTTCGGCCCAACCCGGTCCCATGACAAATATTTCTCGGCTTTCCTGTATTAACCCAACGGTGGCTATATCATAAAACCAGTTTTGGATAAGGAGCCTTTCGTAGTACTCCCGACTCCAAGGCACAACGGAAATTTTGTTCCCAGTCCACTTAGAAAATATCTAATTCGATCATAAAAATTTTTGTTCAACTTTTGGTCATACATACTGAATATAAGCGACTGACGGGTTAAGAAATAACGCTCAATAATATGATTCCGGAAGCCTAAACCTTCAATCCATGAACCGATTTAGCTCACTCGACTCAGCTCGCCAATACGTTTCGAACGGCATGTAAAATTAAACATTTTTGTGGAGGAACGTTTTTGGTACAAGACATTGAAAATGGATCACCGAAATGGATTTTTCCTGAAGCGCCTCGTCAAACTGAGTTGAATGGTATTAAAATCAATATAAGCATTATGCTCTAATGCCTCGATATATTTAGACCAAAACCATCAAAAAAGCATTGAAAATTCAATAGGGTCAGACGTAATAACATTAGCGGCCACAACCAATTCCAACGACAAACAAATTTGACGGAATCGTCCCACAATTCGAAGCGCAGATGAGCTGTGGAGTCTCTTCGAAAGCCAACGCATCATCGATACAACCAATACTAATTGGATTTATGTGACAAAGCGAATAGGCCAGTCTCCTGCGACTTTGAATAGGCGAAAGCGGTCAGCTGCGTCAGCAAACTTACCCGCGCGGAGGATATTCAGCTGGGGAGTAAAGGTAAGGGAAGTTCGCCTATCCGTCTCTTCAAAGACGTCCATACGATCCCGGGATTTGTCCAGTTTCACAGAAAGAGGCTACACAATAGTGTTAATATTTAAATGCAAAAGTAAATCCGAATGTTTAAATTCTATAAAAAATATGGTTTGTAAATAAAACATATAAAAACCAAACCCTAAAAAGATTATCGAAATCCGTATAAATAGACAGTTGTTGCATAGTAGAATGAATCAGCGACTGAGAATCATACCACAGCATCACAGTATTATATTATCCAACAATTTTCATTATGACTAATCAAATGTCACACCGCGGAATTCTCGCCCAGGACTTCCAATCTGATTTCTTCCTATGCTCAGTGTCATAATATAAGCAAACTTTGGTTGGAAGGGATATTTTGTACCGTCGTTGAGATTATCAATCGAAACTCGATATTGCTATGGAAAATGTGGTTTTAGATCGTTCGGAACCTTTCCAAACTAGATCAGATTAAGTTGCTGCCCTGGTTCAAATCCGCTAATTGGAGCATAGTCGGGTTTCTTGGCTGGCGAAAACGTGCTCGAATTATTGTTCGTCGGCGAAGATGCATCATGGGGCACCGCAGTGTTGGGACCCGAATGAGGCGAGTCGCGTTCCTCGCCCAACGCAATGATACTCGACGAAGCATAGTGATTGTCACCAGCCGTGTCGGGTGCAATTTTCTCATACGACCGCTTAGTGCCATCTGAAACACAAAAATATGAGCGAGCTGGCCAGAAATAGGAGCAAAATAAACCGAATTTTATTAAACGAATGTCAATTTCGTTCTATTTTAGCGCAATTAATAATAAAATTTCGATTATTCTGGACAAAATTTGGACTGGATTTATTTTTGGCCACGATTGTCAACGAGATCAATGAATAAACACTTTAGCTGAGCGAAACCTTAATGGTTTTATATTCCCCGATACCCAAGTAATCGGACGAATGGCATGAAACCAAGGCTTCTAATATATAACCACCGACAGAAATAGGAATGTCGAGCACTAACGAACGTTCCTAACGAAGAAAAGAAATTCGTTAAAAAACTTTAGAAGTATTCTTTTGTGCCAACAGCTTTGTGGGACGAAAAAGAATTAATCCAGAGTCCGTTGAAACAATAACTCGAACCGTTTTGAGGAGACTATCAAAGGTGCCAAGATCAAACGTACCTCGTCGCGGCTCCACGTAAACATGATCTCCAGCTGATTCGTTGGAAAATTTGTCTTTGACCTTTTCGTAACCCGAGTCAGATCCTACAAATAGACCATTACTACAATTTGTACCCGATGAGATCAGAAAACTTCCAGCTGATGTGACACTAAACTGAAATGTTAGCTGAACCAGTCTTAGTCTAGTCCAGTCAATGGTGCAGTTCCAATAAATCCAATCAATTAAATCAATAGTTACTATGTGCGTCGCTTGGATCTTTGGGTTTCTACTATATGAAGCAATTTGACATATCATTTATTTACAAGTATTTAGTCTAAGCCTCTCATACAGTTTGTACGAAGTTGGTCAATCGATTACGCAATTCAGGTTGTCATTTTGTGAATCAAAATGTCATCACAATCGAATGATTTAACACAAAAAAGAGCACAAATTTTGTGCCATCTTAGTTTCCTCTGTCATAAAACGGGTGCTCCTGGCTTTGTGCCCCTCCCAATACGAGGCATAAAACGGGTGCCCCTGGCATTGTGCCCCTCCCAATACAAGGCATAAAACGGGTGCCCCTCGCTTTAGAATCTCCCCATACGAGGCAAAGAACGGGTGCCCCTGGCTTTGTGCCTCTCCCAATACAAGGCATAAAACGGGTGCCCCTGGCTTTGTGCCCCTCCCAATACAAAGCATAAAACGGGTGCCCCTGGCTTTGTGCCCCTCCCAATACGAGGCAAAAAAGGGGTGCCCCTAGCTTTGTGCTCCTCCCAATATAAGGCATAAAACGGGTGCCCCTGGATTTGTGCCCCTCCCAATACGAGGCAAAAAAACGGGTGCCCAGCTCGTGCGACTTCCAATATTTTGAACGCCGCTTACTTAATTTTTCTAGGTAATCTCCTCATCAAAATAATAACTAACACCTCGAGCAGGCGATTTGTATCGACTTTATCCAACCAAAAGTCCAATGTCGAACGAATCTATCACCCCAAATCCAAACGATTTTCAATTTTAACCATCTTATTGGGCACGTCTTGCAGTAGTGAACACATTACACATTTAGAAAGACCATTTGGATCACATTTTTATATCCTACTCCCTCATCCTTCCAGTGTGTGCAACCCCGGAAAAAGTCAAACAGATTGGTGCAAAAGTTGTCACACTACCAGAGAAGTAAAGTTGCTTGAGGTAAACGGTTAAATTAAATCTATTAAACTTAAAATATTCAGAAAGCTGAGCTGAAGCAATACTTCATCATTATTTAGACAAAAATGTTAGACATGCAGCTTCGCCATGTTAACCAATGCTTCGCCCATCGCAGTTCCAACGACCAACATCAGACCTACCAGTGAAAAAAGAGTCGTCGAAGGGATTGGCCGCGTAGTTGTCGAACCCGGTCTTGTGCGGCCCGCCAGAGACTCGCTTGTTGATAGACGACGGCTCAAACAACTCCACCTTGGCACACTTCGCAGAGAAGCCTTTCATGCCCGCAAAGTCGCCATCGTCCACAGCGCCGCCATTGCCGAAATGACTTGACCCGGGCCGCGGCAGAGACGAAATTATGTTGTTATACATCGGGTTGTCAATCTCGGTTCCCGGAAACGGAACATTATGAGAGCCGTAATTTTGATTGTTCGTATATCTAAAACAAGCTAATTACCATAAAGATTGATTTTCTTGTTAAATATCTCATGGCGAGCGAGAAAAAGCTTAAGAAAACAATTAATATAACTCATTTAGGATCAAAGATTTTGGTAAAAACAGGTTTATAAAATGAAAACGGCAAAATTTCTACAATCGCTTGATGTTACCCGTTTTGTAGAACAATTCATGCTCGAAATAGCAGAAAATGTTGTACTGCTATTACATATTCAACACTCAGAATTCGCTAACAAGGCGATGAACCAAGCTGCTAGTAGTTATAGAAGAGGCTTATTTGCTCTGCAAAGTGAGTCCAATCGGGAGCCGACTGGAGCTCCTTTGGCCCTCTCTATTCGGGGGAATGTAAGAATTGAGCTCTACTAAATGGCACATGTTAGCTATAACGAGAATTAATCCAATCAGCCAATGCTGAGTTCTGCGTGTCACCCTAAAACCCAATAACGGACAAATTGTCAAATTTCACCACTGTCACGGCTAGCAAGAATTCTTCGCTCAACTCGTAAAACTCAGAATTCAATTATACAGAAAACAATTTTGAGTCATAGCAGGAAAGCATTATTAACAAGGTGCAAATCCAAATTTGTGGGAAGGTTCCAATACTAATTTCGCCAACTGTTACATTCGCAAGTTCCGATGAAGCCCTCTGCAAAAATTGGACGACTGAGAATTGTATCGTAAGGGAACCAAACTGTCCAATTGGCACAAATCTACATTAACAATAACCATATTAAAAATGAATTTTGTTCGGGGAAACACATACAAAGAGCGATCTACGTAAGACACTGGCCTGACATTCCCCGACGGACAGGCAATGGGACAGCAGTTGCAAATAACAGAAGAGCACAACAACACTTACGTAATAGTCGGCAAACGCGGGTCACGTGCTTTGTAGTACTTTCGCCGATAATAGAACATGAACCCGACAAGAATCGCAATGAGAACGAGCGACAGGACAACGACGGCTGCGATTGTCACCGACGAGGACTCGCGACTGTCGGAGGGATTTCGCCTGTCGAACGGCGCAATGTCGGAGTGAGAAGCTGAAAACAATGCGATGAATGTTAAGCCAGGATTTAGACATCGATTGTTTGTCATCGTTTTGTAGCACAACCGATAATGGCCAACGTACCATTATTGTTTTACTTACAGTTCAAAAATAATTGCACAAACACACATTCGCCCGCGGTTGATTCGCAAGTGCGTAACACCACAGCCGGTAAGGTAAGTGGCTCAACGATGATCCACTGTAAGATAATGATCATGACTTTGGCTTATTATGAACAAACTGTGTCGGTGGACTTTCTTTCAGCAATGGATGGACAGAGAATTTTGGGTCTTTAATAGGCCACTCCCAGCCTTAATCGCCATCTTCAGCATATGTAGACATGAACAGTTTCATGGTTGCCCAAGAAAGATCTATGTCTTACCGAGTTTGCGTTCACACGAGTTGGTTGTCTTATCGCAACATCCCACACGCGGATCACAGTACTCGCCGGCATCGCACCAACAATGTGATTTGCAGTTTCGGCCAAAGTACGGCGGACTGCACTCTGAAATGTATCAAAGGCAACATATAAACAGGAACACCACCTTCGTAATCACAAGGTCCGCTTTTAGGCCGTAAAACAGACATCCATTGCAGTCAATCAGTATAAAAGTTTGTAAGAAATTGGATACAGCTATATTCAAGCCCAAGCCAAATTTTGAAGCAGCGCATGCGATGTTCGGCCGAAAAACAAAAGAACACATGTCGGCAAGACTTTGTACTCCAAGACTTGGCGATGCCGGACGTTTGGATACACCGAGTTAATATATTAAAAGCCTTCACGTCCTAAAGGACTGTGAGGGATCAACATTGTGGTTCATTCTCAATGTCTTTTGTAGGCTAACCTGAATTTGCACAACGTTTTCTTGATGCCAGTCACGGACAAAAATCAATGGGCAAAAGACTTCTTGTTTCCATTTGCCTTTGTCGTGGCTGTAGGCTTGTTCTATTACATGGCAATCAAGTATTTGTTAACATTTTTATAATTTGTCAATTCTAAACATTTACATCGGAAATTTCCTATAGTCTCTATGGTGTGTGCTGCAGACAGTGTATGACCCATTAGTCTCAAGTCATTTTTTCACAAACAAGGTCCAGTAATTATCTGGATACACGCTTTGAGATGAGCTTTGGCTCGCCCTATTCAGAATCTGCTAGAAATATATTTTGATTTATCGAAGCCATCGATAGCAGAGACTGCAACGCGCATTCAGGATACATCGATTAGTTGCCGTTTACTAATTTCTACAACAGCTATGACACAGCACAGTTTTGCTAACAGAAGTCTTTAATATACTTATGTGGCTATTATTAAACGCCTAGAAACTATTTCAGTGTGCGGTTGGAGCATGACTCGTGAAACAGTCAGTCGAAGACTGTGAGACACCATGACGTTACAACTGAGCTTCGATCGAAACCATATATCAGTCACACGCGAAATATACGCTAATAGAAAATGAAAATAATGTAATAGTTGGGACCGGTGTAAACGCTCAACTAACCGATGTCGCATTTTGGTCCCATCAGTCCCTCAGGACAAAAGCACTCGCCCGTTTGATAGTGACAGTAGTCGTCAGTGTCACGTGATAAAGACCCACACTGACATCGCTGGGCGCAACGTGACCCCCAGGTTCCTTTTGGACAGTGTTCGGAACATTGCGGCCCGGTCAAACCCGGAGGACACGCACACAACCCACTTCGATGGTCGCACTCTTCGAAGTTTGCGCACCTGCAAGTTCCGGTGCAGTCGGCGCCGTAAGTACTGCGTGGACAGCCTGAAACGACAAACGACATTACAGCAATGCCTATGTCTTCACAGATGTCGTAGGTTAGCTATTACAGAAGGCCAGTTCCGCGCCGAGATACAAGCGCCGAAATAACACCGTAAACACATAGTTGATTACTGATTCAAGGAGACTACCAAAACCTCCTTCACGGTTAATCAATCTTCTTGAAGTACAAAATATTAACTAGAACCTGAAATACGCAATTCATTTTTACATAAAACTAACCCTGGACTGTACGGTATTAAGGTGCATCTAATCAGACAGCAGGCACCTAATTTTAACAAATCTGAATCAGATTAAGCGGTGTGAAAAAGCGCAAACATTATCATGTTTTTTTTACGTTACGGATCACATAAAAATCTGACCAAATATCACACGGCCTCTGAGATTCGTCCAGAAGCATTGCGAATAACAGATGCTGTCATTTTAACGCCAAAAAAGTTTTAAACGGATGCTGTTTAGTCCAGATAAAATTATTATAATATTCAGGAGGGCCAGGATGAAATTCTGCAGAGAATAAGCCTAAACGGAACCGGCATTGGGAACCGTATACGCTGCTCTTAATCTGTTGCCGTGATATCTGGCACATTGAAAAGACTCAACTATTGGGACCATTGGTTGGCTAAATGTCGTGTTACAGGTTTTCAGGCTCAGACAGCCCGACAAAATGCCTTACTTCCTAAATTGCGATGTAACATAATCATATTGAATGTAGACAACCGTCGGTTCCGCTCCTGCGACGCGAAGATTAATACGGCATTGTTATTTTGTCCTGGAAATATCCGGCATTGAAAGAACTACTATAATTTAAGGGTCGCTTTCATTAAGAAAATTAACCATATTCCAATTTTTAAACCACATTCTGGTGTCAATAAATTTATTCGCGCCAGAGCCGTCCGAGACCGGTGCTTGTCGATTTCAATAAACTCGTTTTACACCGGGAAAAGTCAAAGCCGATCGGAACCGACAACCTAAAACGACTTTCAATTCAAGCAATTTCTTTGTGCGCTTAACTTGCAATGTAGGTCTTGCATATAGTTAGTTTCTACGTTCGGAACAGATGTGCTATAGTTGGAACAGACTAATAACACTCTACACATTTAACAATAAACAGAGTTCGTTAGCCAGAAGGGAGTTCCTGGCTGCGTAACAGGGATGGTACTTGACTACCGATTGTCAAAAATTACAGGCTGCTGGCAATTGATGTTCAAAAGCCTGCAACGTTGCAAAATACACTGAACTGTTTACGTTACGGTGCCACTCAGTTCAAGTTCATAACTCGAAAAACCCGACTTGAGGAACCACTCTCCGGTAGAAAAACTCCTATTTATTAATAGACCGCAGCTCTCGGGATCTGCCATAACTACAAAACAGAAGGACTTCAAAGTTTAAAACTCGAAATGTCTGCCTTGGGAACTTCTGTGGAACCACACTCCGCTAAATTACTCCTTTGTTCGTGAAAAAGCGGAGTGATACATCACATACGGCTCAGGAAAATCCGTGGCAACATGTGGTTAAATGAAAAAAGCACAATTATTTTAGTTTGCCGAAATTTTTGCTCATAGAGAACTGTGGACAGGCTACAAGATGCAGTAAAAGCATTGTTTAACGTTGTTATCCAATGATAAAAATCGAGACCGATCACACCGGTTGAGCTGGCTTCCGCAAACTACCGAAACTATTCCTGTGGGCATAATCGGGAGGATTGCAGGGAGCCGAGTGTACCTGGTGTGAGATGCCACAAAGTTCATCTGGAGATGTGTAACTTAACAACTGACTGCAAAATATCTAACAAGGAAAATTTTTGCCACTTTAGCTCTGTAAGAAAAATTTGAGAATTTTTGCCAAAATAGACAACTTGTAGAACGGTTTTTGCATCATCAATGAAAATTTTGGTAAATATTCAGTCGCATAAGACAGTACCTGAGCGAGCGAACCTGGAGAAATTGAACTATGGAAGATAAAAATTTTCCCATGGCATGAAGTTAGGGGAACCTGGTGGTCGAAACACCCGAGCGCACATTTTCCAATTTGGAGAAGCCAGGTGAACGACATACCCCTAAGAACGTTTGGATATTTGCGCCAGTACGTCCATCAGCGCGCAACTACAATAAAAGAACAATCGCAGTTTGCTATGATTAAACCGCATCTGTGCGATTATTAGAATACAAAAAACAACACTTGAACGTACGATCGCTGCACTGATTTCCAGTGTAGCCCGGTGGGCATCGACACTCGCCGGTAAGCGGGCTGCATGTGGCGTTGTGGCTGCATTTGGGACAGTCCGACAAACATCCGAGGCCGTACTTGCCGCGAGGACACGCTACAACAATATTTATGGAACTAGTTGTACAAATATTAACCTTTGTGAACCAAGGCCGGCGTTTCAGCGGAAGGCGACTGTCTTCCGAAAAACGGCTTTTAAAGAAACTATTCACCATTTTGCTCGACACGTATTTCAACTCACTAGGGATTTGAACTATTTTAGCAGATCGAAAGAGCATAACATTAGTTTAGTCGATAGATGTCCCTAAATTCACGTTTTTGTATAATAAATATTTTTAATATTAATGACTACTAATGTTACCTCAATACAGCCTGAAAATTTACTCCAGATAAAGCTACCAGCAGATATGGAAATACGTAGCATATAGAACAAAATTTTGTTTCACAAATTGAAATTTTTCCCGAAAATGAATATGAGGCCCACCGGAAGTCCCGGAGACTTTTGAAAGGTTGTGGACATGCCAGTTGTCGGGCAGGGGTGCCGACTCGGAGTGGGTCGAGTTCAGCGTGTGCTTATGCCGGTTTACTGCCCCGGAACTGCAAAAAACCCGGCAAAGGTGCACGATCACAGTACTATTAATTATTGGCGTTGCTTCAGAAGTTGGGCGGAAAATCAAGCAATCATCGTAAAGCAACAACTTGCATACAATTCGACTCAGGCCGTATTACTCGAAAACTCCTGAGCAAATAGTCACAAATTGCTTTCGATGACTGTAGCCGCAAGAATTATTGGCGCTGCTTCGAAAGTTGGGGAGAAAATCAAGCAATCATCGTAAAACAACAATTTGTATCCAATTAGACTCACATCGTTTTCAGAAAATTTCAGAAAATATGCGCCACATTTACGACAAAAAATTATATCCATATTTTGGGTTTTAATATTGGAATCAAACTTTGTATGGCATTCGAAGCGCATAGTCTTGTAGCTCATGGTTTAAGAATTTGCCCCATTTATGTTAAAGTCTACGATTCTCGCATAATATATTGAGAACTCTAATCCGGGAAATATGCGAGAAATATGCACTGTAGAAGTTTAGATTACGTTAATAATTGTCTTAAACCATGCTTAGCCTATCTTAGAATAAGCCTAAGCGTTAGAGTAAGCTTTATATTCAACCTAAGCCATGTTTCACTTTAACAGCTTTACAAATAACTTCTTAGATTTTTCAGCGTCGTTATACCGTCACAGAACTTAGTTTTTCCCTTTTCACTTCAGTGGTATTATAGTATGGTTTGTAATGGCTCAACGACCTCGTAATATATACGGAATCACACTCGCAACAGCGTCCACTAGTGCCCGCGATCCCAGTTCGTCATAACCAGCTTTTCGTAGCACAATTCTACCATGCGCCGCGCCCCAAAATTACCATATGAGCTTGTTTCGACGCTTATCGTTCAGATTGTACTTGGCTTTTGACATTTTGTTGTTGCATCAAATATCTTGGAGCCCACATGGGAAGAACCATTAAGTAAGCATAAGTAGAACTTCACCCTAGTAATCATTTTTGAAATTGGAAGGTTTTTTAAGTAGGGTGACCATAAATCGGCAAAATCCATCAATCAATTCATCAACTATGGCCTAAATTCGAATGTCGAGTTTTTCGGACACCCTCAACTTCAAGGGGTCATATTTGAGTAAACATATTAACTACAGCATCAAACGTAATGATCTTTTCCAGGCATTGAACAGACTAGTAAGACGTATAGAATAGTATATATACACTGTGTGTGACCCATCTTGCCTTTGCGAAAGTTGAGCGGTTTTTCTGGCTTTACTCTTGAATTTCGGGTAGCTAGCTTTCTGTTTCAATCATTGCCGCGTTGATGCGATTTGTGACTGTTAATTACGTTCTGTCCGCTCTAATTTATTACATTTAGGATATCTTGCAGCATTTCAAAATTCTTTGGGAAACGCGCACTGCAGTTATGACAAACCCAAATAATACAGGATACCCTGTGACCTAGTGGTTCGGAGCATCATCCCACCACTCCGGAAGTTCAGCGGTTTTTCTGGCTTTACTCTTGAATTTCGGGTAGCTAGCTTTCTGTTTCAATCATTGCCGCGTTGATACGATTTGTGACGGTTAATTACGTTCTGTCCGCTCTAATTTATTACATTTAGGATATCTGCAGCATTTCAAAATTCTTTGGGAAACGCGCACTGCTGCAGTTATAGCAACCCGCAATGTTATAGAGGATACCTTGTGACCTAGTGGTCTAAAGCGTCATCCCACCACTCCGGAGGTTGTGTTCAAGTCTGATCGCTACTGAACTTTTTTCCATTTTATGTAGTTTGTCTCAACAGATACATGCACTAGGACCACGATGCACTAGGACCACAGATACATGCACTAGAACCACGATGCACTAGGACCACAGATACATGCACTAGGACCACGATGCACTAGGACCACAGATACATGCACTAGGACCACGATGCACTAGGACCACAGATACATGCACTAGGACCACGATGCACTAGGACCACAGATACATGCACTAGGACCACGATGCACTAGGACCACAGATACATGCACTAGGACCACGATGCACTAGGACCACAGATACATGCACTAGGACCACGATGCACTAGGACCACAGATACATGCACTAGGACCACAGATACATGCACTAGGACCACGATGCACTAGGACCACGATGCACTAGGACCACAGATACATGCACTAGGACCACGATGCACTAGGACCACAGATACATGCACTAGGACCACGATGCACTAGGACCACAGATACATGCACTAGGACCACGATGCACTAGGACCACGATGCACTAGGACCACAGATACATGCACTAGGACCACGATGCACTAGGACCACAGATACATGCACTAGGACCACGATGCACTAGGACCACAGATACATGCACTAGGACCACGATGCACTAGGACCACAGATACATGCACTAGGACCACGATGCACTAGGACCACAGATACATGCACTAGGACCACGATGCACTAGGACCACAGATACATGCACTAGGACCACGATGCACTAGGACCACAGATACATGCACTAGGACCACGATGCACTAGGACCACAGATACATGCACTAGGACCACGATGCACTAGGACCACAGATACATGCACTAGGACCACGATGCACTAGGACCATAGATACATGCACTAGGACCACAGATACATGCACTAGGACCACGATGCACTAGGACCACAGATACATGCACTAGGACCACAGATACATGCACTAGGACCACAGATACATGCACTAGGACCACGATGCACTAGGACCACAGATACATGCACTAGGACCACGATGCACTAGGACCACAGATACATGCACTAGGACCACGATGCACTAGGACCACAGATACATGCACTAGGACCACGATGCACTAGGACCACAGATACATGCACTAGGACCACGATGCACTAGGACCACAGATACATGCACTAGGACCACGATGCACTAGGACCACAGATACATGCACTATGGAAGACGTAATTGAGGACCACGATATCTGGTTGTTTATGTCAATTAATAAATTCAGAATTTATATGCCAACTGGAGCTTAATTAATCTTGTCGAGCAAAATTATAGGATCTTAGGCCACAACATGAACATATGACCCCAAAATAAGGAAAACAAAAGACTACGAAATCTTCCTGGTTCGCCCAGTGGGTTGTAAAACTAAAAATTGTTAAAACTGAATTAGATTGATTCAATGCCAACAATTCATAAATCGCCCCATAAACGTTGCTAATAATTATGGCCTTTATTGAAGATAAAAATTTTCCAAATTTTCACGAACGAAAGACAAGAACCTTTGTGCCAATGATGAACACACATTTAAACTTTGTGTAAACTGCCACATTGCTAAGTATATTGAGCTTTGTATCCTGTCATAGAAGCAAAAAAATTTCAAAAAGATTCTGGAAACCCAGTCGTCTCAGCAAAGCATCTAGTTACCTCTTTTTAAACACAATTAACAAATTAATCGAGAATAATGAAAAACGACTGAAAAGGGCGACACTGATATCGAAGAGTTATCTTTTGTGGACGACAGACGATTGCGGGTCCAGAGAATATGGCCCGCGTCGCTAAGAACCAAGAGATAATATTGGTTTTCGTGGGCAAACGCGGATGTATCGCTGCTAAAAATTTCTGCTCACTCGATCGTTGCTGCGGATTTGCAAAACTCGACGCTGTTGTCATTTTCATTGTAGTTCTTTCTGCGTTTTTTACAGTAAAACTACATAATTTCACCCCAAAACATTATTATTGTGACTCAGTCAGAACTATTTTTTGTTTACACTGATACTGACAATTTTTTCGAGACAAAAATACACAACAAACGCAGAAAAACTAGAAGCTGTCTCGCATTTACATTGCTGCAACAAAGCGAAAAGGAGAGAACATTGTTCACTCAATATCCAGGATTTCGCCAAGGTCCCATCGCAAGTCCGGGTTCAGTTGCTGTGACGTAGGAAATTTTTTAATTCGTTTCAAAACGCCTTCTGCATCGGTGAACAACTTCAAACCCACTTTTAAGCCCATATTGCTCCAATTTTGATATTTTCCAGTTGAAATAATAATTGTTCGTTGTCTTGTCAACATTTTCGTTGTAACAAAAAATATCGCGGGGTCGAAGACGGATCAGTGAAGAGGAGCGTTTTACATACCGGGTGAAGGTTGCCAATTCGAGTCGCATTTAGCCAAATACTAATTGAACCCACCCTTATTCGAGAAGTCACACAACACTTCTCATATTC
The DNA here is from genome assembly GCA_030248225.1 of Trileptium ribeirensis. Classification (NCBI taxonomy): domain Eukaryota; kingdom Metazoa; phylum Nematoda; class Enoplea; order Enoplida; family Thoracostomopsidae; genus Trileptium; species Trileptium ribeirensis. The sequence goes on along the minus strand of JASANE010006274.1, from coordinate 94,250 downwards.
ATGTCTCAAAAATATTGCGGGGTCGAAGACGGATCAGTGAAGAGGAGCGTTTTACATACCGGGTGAATGTTGCCAATTCGAGTCGCATTTAACCAAATACTAATTGAACCCACCCTTATTCGAGAAGTCACACAAAACTGCTCATATTCATGTCTCCAAAATATCGCGGGGTCGAAGACGGATCAGTGAAGAGGAGCGTTTTACATACCGGGTGAATGTTGCCAATTCGAGTCGCATTTAGCCAAATACTAATTGAACCCACCCTTATTCGAGAAGTCACACAACACTTCTCATATTCATGTCTCCAAAATAGATCAAAACAAAAATTGCGTAAATTTCAACTATTTGGAAACTGGCTTTCCCCTAAAGTTCCATGGTTTTCAATGGTATTGAGGTCACTATATTCCAGGAGCATACGACGGTATATTCTTTAAACACAAAGAAACATTCAAAAACTTACTCATATTTGAGGATTTAGAACACAAACAGAAATGGGTTGTTGGTGTACCGCAAAATCTCTATTGAAGAATACCGAAACTTGTGGTAAAATGGTTTTATCCAGCGTTCAAACATGACCTGGGCACTTCAAGGCTTTCGGTCTTTTGCTTAACAAAACATATTTTAATCTAGTAACATTGTTCACTCACGTTCGGTACAAGTCGCACCGCTAAAGCCGGGCATGCACTCACAAGAGCCGTCGACATGATTGCAGTAGCCTTTGCCAGCGAGCGAAGCGTGGTTCGTGGCTGAGTACGAGTCCTTGAGTGCAACTGTCGACTTGCATCCACAACGCGACGAACATTTCGCGCCGTACTCGTCTTCCGGGCACGCTAAATTATACCAGTATGTTTAATGACGCACAGCCAGGTACCCATAAAATCGTGTTCCAAATGTTCTGAAGCAAACCCGTTGCTCTAATTTTAATTTTCGCAACAGGGTCTTTAACACTGGATTCTCCCATTTGGCTTAAATATACTACAGAAATGACGTTTGTCGAAACTGATTGAAAGGCCTCTGAAGCGCAGGACAAAGAAGGGAACTATAGAAGGGGTCTGCGAAGGAAGTCGTCATCCCACTAATTCAGATCAACTGAGGAAAGCGTCCGAGATAATTTCGTAGGCCAGAGCATCAAAACAGGTTCGTACTGCTCTTTTACACAAAAATATATAGTTGATTTTAATGTGTTTACGATCAGATCCTTCGCTAAGGTTTAATTTCGGCGAACTTCTAAGCTATCTATAAAACATCTAAATAGAAATAGATAATGAAAACTGTAAAAATGATCCGGGTTGGGCTGTCATGAGAGCATCTGGAGCAAACAATAGTCAGTTGCAACATCATTCCACGGAAAGTAAAAAAGCTATACGTATTTTGAGCCAATTTTGGTCTGCAACAGGAAATGCTGGGCTCTTCAAACGGGGGAGTTCCCTGGTATTTTCAAGTGCCCTCCAGGAAAAAAGATGTACCATGGCAAAATTTTAGCTCTCCAGATTAATGTTTCGTGTCAAATTTTTTGTTTCCGCTTGGTAAACACACCCCAAAACGACATAAACTTGATAAAAATTTGTATTAACATGGAGAGCCCAGAGATATAAGGCTAACTTGGGCACATAAAAGACAGAATTTAAGCAAAAATAGATGTGCCGCCAAATGTTTCCAAAATTTAACTAACCTTGTTCACAAAATACACCCGAGTATCCAGGCTTGCACAAGCACGTTCCCGTTCGCGGATCACACCGAGGAGGGTCGTGAGCCGCATGTATGCACCCGTTGAGAGGGCAGTGATGTTGACATTTATATCCGTAGAACCCTGGTTCACAACGGTAACCACAGCCCCCGAGTCCGGGTTTGACAAAGAATCCGTCAAGACTCGTTGGAGTTGACGACCGAGGAGGTGTGTTCATATATCCGTCGGGACAAAGACATTCGCCAGAAACTTGATGACAGGACGCGCCCGCCACTCCCGAGCAGTTGCAGACATGTTCGCAATGGGCACCCCAGCTCTCGACTGGGCATCGACTGGAGCAAAACAGCCCGTAGTAGCCAGGTTTGCACAGACACCGACCACTAGTGTGATCACATCCACGCGCTCCTTCTCGTGAGCATTGACATTGCTGTTCGCAATTAAGACCGTACTTGGTTTCCTGAAACGGCCAATAATAGACGTTTGTTGGTTACAAGGACCCGTTGCTAACAACTATTGCTCAACACAGACACCAAGATGAGTGTTAGTTGAGCGTATTTTGTGTTCAGCTTATATTTTCATAGTGACAAATTACAACGGGTTTATTGCTCAAAGTGGAGTCTGCTCGAGTACTAATCTTTCTACGGAAGATTTCCCGAAATACGGTTTCCTTTTAACAGTACTGAGACAACGATACTTCACTTTGAACAATAGAGCAAACAAAAACTTAAGCTTTGCTGTGGCATTTCCTTATGAAGAGAAAGTAGAACTATTAGTATCTCGCAAGCGCGGGTGAAACGGAGCAAGCGTGGCCTTATTTTCATGTTATCATTCTGTTTAATCATGTGTAACAGGCTGTGTTTGATCTCTATACCACTCTAAAATTTCGTGAATCCTAAACCCATTGAAAATCCTAAAACCTAAACCTCGTCGACCCTAAACACATCGAACACAACTGATAACGCATCAAGTATTTGAGTTGCACCCTACATTACCAAACCGGTGTTAAGCTTACCGAAAACCTATACAGTTAACTGTTGATGACCTGTACACAATACGTAACCAAACGACTGAAGACAGACCATATTGTAAAAATCGGGTTCATTGACCCAAAACCCATTAAAACCCATGAAAAGGCATGAAATATACACGTTAGACACCATAATCAAACCAATGCATTTAGGCTACTTAGATACATATATATAGACCTTACTTGATGCCCTGTATGCAATAATAAAGACAAAATGAAAACGCGCTACACGTTGGAAATCTGATTCGTCGACCGTAAAACCCTTGAAACCCATTGAAAAGGCGTAATATAGCCAAGCTGGACTCTAGGTAACAAAAACACAGCATCCAGCGTGCTTGATAACCTAATAGCCACTCAGTGTATAGTAAAAACAGGCAATAACACAGCCAAATTTCAAAAACCGCTATTTCAGGCAAAGGGTCGACGAACCGTGCCATAATGGACCAGGGAGTGATCCCACGTGTAGGACAAGAAATTAAATTTATTTCAAATCATCCCCGCAATGAGCACTGTATGGCGTTCCTGATTATGGCAAAAACATAGTCAAGTTCAAATAATAACCGCGTTGTGGGCTTACAGTTCGACAACAGGTGTTTAGTTCAACAGCAGACACACTCACTGCTGAACCTTATCATATCTATGCCTGCGTTATGAAAAAGAAACGGCTTAATCGTTATAGCTTTATACTACATTGCATTTCGTGATCAATACCAATGCGTGGTGTAATCGCCTCAATTCCCGACAATTATTTATAGACTTTGCTACAGTAATGGAGGAACCTGATGATCAAAACTAAGAGCTAAAACTTTGGAATCAGTTCCATTCGATATGAGCGAGTGAGTTAGTGGTACTCGACTGCGGTTTTCAGTATCACTTTTATGACAACAAGATGATAAAACCGATTAGTCGAAAACAATGGATTACCTGAATCAGTATGTTGTCGTTCTGACAACCAAACCGACTCAGCAAGTAACACAAAAACATAAATATGGAAAGACAATAATTTTTGGATATGTTTGGGCGCCCAGGCCGATCTGGAATGCAACCATACCGGCGATTAACTGAATCAGGGGCGACCGAGTTGTGTTATATATTGCCGAAAACAAATAAGTTGGCCTGATAAAATCATTTCACACTTTATTTCGTTGTACAAAGTCAATCCTATAATGCCCTGTAAGCACATAAAATATTAGAACACAATAATATCCCATGTTTTAAATTGTGATAAAATTTACAACAATTTTGGACCAAACATTTAAAATACTTCATTCCATAGTTTACGGTAATATCAATGTTGTTCCTCGGGCAAGTCCATTGGAATTCGGGAATACTTTGGCCTGGCCAGTGGATAGACATCATTTTCGTCTACCCACCGCTGTTAATAAAACAATTTGTTGGATAATCAGATATCTTCCGTTTGCCAATTACTCTGCACTCAACGATCGGATTCAACTCAACAACCGCAGACAATGCAGCGAGACATCGCAGCGACTGGTCAGCGCAGACAATGCAGCGAGACATCGCAGCGACTGGTCAGCGCAGACAATGCAGCGAGACATCGCAGCGACTGGTCAGCGCAGACAAACTAAAGGTTCGTTGTCGACCCACTGTCAGATCGTCACTCTCTACGGTACACCACTAGAAATTCTCGCTTTAAGAGCCTAGGAAGCACCATGACCAGCAATAAAGGCACAGGCTGCATTCCCACTATTATTCAACCACCAACGGCGTGATAAATGAGGGTATCAACAAAGCCCATAATTCAGGCATACATAACAGTTGTCAGGCCGACGCTACTCTCCGTGTGACACTCACTATGGCAAAACCAAAGAAAGGTGTTTTCACCGAGGTTCCGTCTAATTCTGCGCATATCGTGTCTTGACCGTGTTCATAACGATAACCTGCGCTGTGGAGTATACGAACCAGTTGCAGCAACTCAAACGACGGCTTATGTGGCGTGGCCACATGCTACGCATTCTGTCTCAGAGGCTTCCCAAAGCAAAGTCTGCAACACAACGGCAAACAAATGGACCCTCCGCCCGTGCCAGAAAACGCATGAAGACACCAACAATTTTCACAAAATGGTTGACCTTCATATCATCACAAACAGTTTCCGTGTATTGGCTGATTATTTTGCCAGCAACGAATTCAAACGTTTTATTTGGAACATGTCTCCTAACTTGTTTTAATGTGGGACAAATTCGCATGATGATTCTCGCTATAGCCCTTGTTATTGCGAGAAAATTTGACAACACAAACCGGCTTTCAACTATCCGATTATGTAAAACAGCACAACGATTAATGTTTTTATGACCCAGCGGTAATATCTCTATTTACCGGACAAACGGCTTCACACCGTTCTCCTGTGAACCCCAAAGCGCAACTGCAATGCCCGAAAACAGTGTCACAGCCCGCGGCGTTGAGGCAGCTGCACGGCTTACATCCGGAACCGTAATGTCCAGCACGACATGGCAAGTCACAATAGATGCCTTCGAAGCCTGAAGCAGAGATACATTCTAAATTCAGAGAATTTAAGCGAGAGCACTAGGAACGCATCACAAAAACAAACATTTCTTGAAGTCGATACTTGGTTTATGAAATATAATAAGGCTATTTGCCATAGTTGGCATAGAAATGTGGCTTTAAAGTGATGAGCTTGAGCAACTGCAAAACAACTGTCAAACCAGTTCAGTTACCGACCAAAAGTTCGCCTAAAGCTCGTTCGAAACAGGGCTCCTTCTGCCTACGAATCAGGAAACATGAACCAGGTCTCCTCCTGCCTCGGAATCATGAAACATGAACCAGGGCTCCTCCTGCCTCGGAATCAGCGACATTAACCAGGGCTCCTCCTGTCTCGGAATCAGAGAGATGAACCACGGCTTCTCCTGTGTCGGAATCACGGAACATGAACTAGAGCTTCTCCTGCATCGAAATCACGGAACATGAACCAGGGCTTCTCCTGCATCGGAATCATGGAAAATGAAGCAGGGCTCATCCTACCTCGGAATCAGGGGATACGAACCAGAGCTTATCCTGTCTCGGAATCAGGGAACATGAACAAAAGGGCTCCTCCTGCCTCGGAATCAGGGACATGAACCAGGGCTTCTCCTGCATCGGAATTAGGGAACATGAACAAAATGGCTCCTCCTGCCTCGGAATAAAGGCTTCTCCTGCATTGGAATCAGGGAACATGAACAAAAGGGCTCCTTCTGCCTCGGAATCAGGCAATATGAACCAGGGGTCCTCATGCCTCGGAATCAGGCAACATGAACCAGGGCTCCTCCTGCATCAGAATCAGGGACCATGAACAACAGGACTCCTCCTGCCTCGGAATCAGGGAACATGAACATGGGCTTTTCCTACCCTGTAATCACAAAACATGAACCAGGGCTTCTTCTGCCCCGGAATTACGGAACATGAGCCAGGGCTTCTCCTGTCTCGGAATCAGAGAGATGAACCACGGCTTCTCCTGTGTCGGAATCACGGACCACGAACCAGGGCTCATCCTACCTCGGAATCAGGGGACACGAACCAGGGGTTATCCTGTCTCGGAATCAGGGAACATGAACAAAAGGGCGCCTCCTGCCTCGGAATCAGGGACATGAACCAGGGCTTCTCCTGTCTCGGAATCAGGGACCATGAACAAAAGGGCTCCTCCTGCCTCGGAATCAGGCAACATGAACCAGGGCTTCTCCTGCATCGGAATCAGGGAACATGAACAAACGGTCTCCTCCTGCCTCGGAATCAGAGGCATGAACCAAGGCTCCTCCAGCGTCATATTTGTCCCAAACAGGTTTTTCAATGTTGTAGCTGAGCCAATTTTGTGAAACTTTAAAATTTATCTTTCGGAAGATACAGTTTTGTTCGACAGATACAATTCGACAGATTTCGTTTTCAATTATTAACATCTACAAACGCCCACCACCTATGTCACATCCAAACGCGTTATCCACATTCGAAAAGACACTATTCGTTTCATGCCAATACAGACATTAGTGCACAAAATTTAGCCACCCATCCGAATTACTTAATTTTGTCTTGAAAACTAGGGATTCGAATAAAAATTTCCTGGTTTGAACCTGCGAACCTGTATCAAGGTAGGTAGGTACATATTACATGTTAATACTCTGATAGGGGTTATAACCTGAGGCTCAGACCACATCGGAGCGATGCTCCCGCCCCTGCCATCCTGACAAGCCGTCCAACCCGCTTCTGGCGCAGCCGATCCTATTGGCACGGAAGGCGCCACTCCAACAATTCCACGGCTGAGAACCCAAAATGACCAGGCAACCTCCCGAGCCTCGAGCAAGTATGATCTTTGTTAAAATTCCTGCAAATCCACCGTATTTTCCCAAAAAATACCTCGCTGAAGTAATGTTAGACACCAACCGGTTAGAGTTTCGTAATTTCCAACTTTTCATATCCCGTGCTTTTTAATGCGCATAAACACTGCAAAGGCGTCCTCTAAACATAATTTCTAAAATAATTTTCTGGGTTATTGAATACAGTTTGTGTATTTGAATTGAAAAAAGGTAATTTTTATGCCATCGGCGAGAAATTTCACGGATATTAGTTTCTACACGTAAACAATTTGCGCCGAGGGCATTGAGCCAGAACAGACCAGAATTTCCCCGGGAGCATGGTCCCACATTCCAATTTGGAAGACTCGTTATAGTTATTAGCTTTGACACACCAAATCTAAATTGCCTCAACTTTTAACAACCTGCCGTTCGTTCACTTACCCTCGGTACATTGACACGTTCCGTCTGTCGGTGAACACGGAGAGTCATTTTGACAACGGCATTTGTGGATACAATTGGGGCCGTAATAACCGGGCGGACACGGCTCGTCACATCTGAAAATCATTACCATCAAATATCTGAAGTAATGATGTACCTCCAACTTCAATATTTCCAAAGTTCAGAACAGGAATCAAATTAAAAGGAAAGAACGGTAAAATATAACCTGGTTTAAATTTTTTTAACATTATGTTTGTAATGCCAAGTTCAGTGTTTGGACAGCAAGTCACATATTTTTGTCACAGCCGGCAAAACCCGAGACATAACAGCTGCTATAACAGAGGTATCGGAAGACAATTACTCAGATAGCGAATGCTTTTTCGTTACCAAAACAAAATCCTGCCACAACTTGTCATTTTGAGGGAAATCAACCCAATTATACAAACGCCAAGCGATATTTGAGTTACATCTTTGTTAAGAAGACGTGGATATAACAAAAACGTAAGTTTGCTTTGGACTCGATGAAAGCTTGCTGCTGAATGCTTTTGCTAAAAACCAAACCCTGCTGTGAACGAAAGCCTAAAAGTGAAATTTTCAGATCATTTTCTTAATTTTTGCCTATTTTGGAGGTGAGAATTAATATGACAATTTAAGCAAAGATCCATTAATCCGGAATTGCTTAATCGCTATATCCATTTCGGACGCCGCATGAGGCATAAACAATGACCACACAATTCCAATTTTTAACAGTGTGAAAAATTTTTTGATCATTGCAAACTGAACAATAGATAAGCGTACAAGAGAACGAGAAACATGTTACACAAATCTAAAATATCCAAAGATCAGATCGTAACCGATTGTAGGCGCAGTACCTTACTAACCCTAGACAGAACGACTTATAATACCCATTTCGATCAACATTGCTGTGTCTGTGCGCCAGAGACTAACTTCTGCCTCCAGAGGAGGTATACAATCTGCATCCCAGAGAATATTAACCTACGATTAAAGCGAATCTTACTTGGTTCCGCGAAATCCAGCTCGACAAACACAGGTCCCGTTTGTGGGCTCGCAATAGGCGCTGTTGGCACACAGGCATTGCTGAGCGCAACCAGGGCCGTAGGTATACAGTGGACACGGATCCGAGCACGTTTGACCCGAATAGCCGGCATGGCATCTGCAACGCCCACTCACTGGTTCGCATCTGAAGCCAACAAGCATAAATTTTTCAAAGGGAAGCTACTTTCATAAAAGACATATTATTATACATTACACGCATTATAAACTCTTTGCCTGGGTCTCTTCTTTCAGCCTTTGATTAACGGCGAAGAATCTTGTCACCCGGAATAGTCAAGTTTCAAGGTCTTAATAGTGATTGCCTTTCAACTACGATAGATACATTGCTTTCGAAGATCCGACATATTTTTTACAAACCCTAATCTCGTAGGAGCACAGTGATAATTTAAATCTGAATGTAAGAAGTGAAATGAGCTAAGCCAAAACTTCTTACAGCCGTATGGTGGTGAAATGTCCGTTATTGGTAATCAGGGTGACACGCATAACCCGACTTCGGCTGGGCGGATTGATTCGCACGATAATTCATTATTGAAAACTTGAAATGTCTTTAGTTGTTTGTGCCCTTTAGTTTGGGGTGGAGCCCAATTCCATCATCTGCCACCGAAAAGCGACACAAAGAGCTTGCATTGCGTCCAGAAGGAGACCCAAATATCACATTATTTCGACAACCGGTGTTTGAGTCATTTTGTAAAGCTTCTATAAGAATGATTTTCTACGCGACTTTTGTGGACGCAGGTTTTATCGAATAATACGACCATAACACCCAAAATACACGAAAATGGTAATATCTCCGCTACAACTATATGATTGTTGTTGGTTTCATTCTGCATAAAATGAGTAACAGGAACCGAAATTAGCCCGAACCAGAACTTCAATATTTTTCCGGAAGCGGAACCTGGTTTTACCAAGAAGGTAAAATTAAAAGAAATATTAGCGAGTTTCTTGCTCTTTGCGAGTGAATAAGGGGCATATGTGGTTATTTTACTAGTGAAACACGATGGTTTCGTTGTTTTAAAGGTAGATGTTTTGCTACCACAGTGAGGTGGTGAACGTCGGCTATAAATGCTAAATTAGGGCAAAAAATTGTAAAATGTTGACATTTTTCAATAATTTGTAGTACGATGAAGGTTTTGGCCAGTCCACAGTGAGGGGCGGGACACCCTACTTTCCAAATCCTTCCATGTTCGTGAGATTTTCTCCCATGTTCGCCCCCCACTCGGTCGAAACCCCCATGTCCGTCTAAATCCTAAAATTTTTGCGCTACTAGATTTATGTTTTTTGTATGCAAACTGTTTTTTAAACATTGATCACCACTATTTATAATGCTAAAACGTAGTTTTATAGCTTGAAAATACATGCTCGGCAGTCCAACTACATGAAAATATATTTATTATTTAAAAAATATTCTTCACCTAGTATACACAAATAATTATTGATAACAACAACTCAATGAAATGTTAGTTTGTTAAATTATTGTCATCGATAACGGTGTTTCTTTGAATTGCATTCATTGGTTCCCAAAAGCACTAATTTTACACACGACATTTGTAACCAACTCTCTTTAAGCAAAATCAGCACCAAACCCGTTTTTGCCATGACAGAAAACGAAACTTCCTCAATACCCATGGCCTTCAACCTGAGTCAATGCACCATGGTTGACAACAGTTTTGCTCTTAAAATGACACTTTTGCGAGTACATTTTATTTTTTGAGGCTAATTTGGAGGAAAATTTTGAGAAATTTCACTGCCAAAAAGTTTTAATTTTCAATGTAACTTATATTTCATTAGAGAACGCCAAAAAACAGCGAGAAAAACTAAGTTTATCAAAATTTTGTTCAAAATCGAAAATGGGCTATTCAAAAAGTAACCAAATTAAGTATAAAATGGACGAAAAAACGTTGGAAACAGTTTTTTTTTTCAAAAAATACAGCAGAATTGAGGCATCGATATAGCTCAAAATTTGACCCAAACGCGTATCTATAATTAACAAGACAGATAAGATTGAAACTTTTTCTATAAAATTTGTCGAAAGAGGTGAGGCTATATCACTTTCCAGTAACAAGACAATAATAGGGTCCAAAAAATAAACCCATCTACTTTTAGCCAGTTTCCAGCAAACATAGCTAATTAAAGGCGTGTCGAGATATTTTTAAATGTCTGCCAACAAGCGGCCTCCAAAATGGAAATAATACAGTTAAACTATCTGTAAAACAGTAAAAAGACAAGCAGGCACGTCAGAACGAGTCATATAGCTACGGAGGAATTCTTTATAAAAACCGCCCTCACGACTTGTGTATAATAGCAAAATCCGGCAGATTTTAATAACAGGTTTTGGGGTCACACAGTGCAGATATCGCAAAAAACGAATCATCGTTTTACCATTTCATGATGGTGAAACGTCGTACAACACCGCGGAAAAAATATAAAAAAGACGGAAAGACTCTGATTTAAGGGACCCAAAGATTCGCAAAATAATTTTCACATTACCTGGTCAAGTTTGGTACCAAACGAATCTTCTAACAATAAATATCCGATAAACGTCACTTCAGCCGTGCATTTCCTACAGTACGTCAACTATGTGCCAAAAACAATCTTTTCAGACATCTCCAGGCCAAATATATATATTGCGGGCTCTGTTTCAAAGAACTAACAAACTCTGTTGTAGGCAATAAAGGTTTGTGGCTTCTCTTGGAGAACCCACGACTGACTTAACCTCGATTAGCAAATTATTCATTTCCCGATTAGCTTGTTGTTTTACTTCCATAAACTTACAAATCGCTATTGTTCATATCGCAGGTGCACTGCTTTTCACACGACTGGCCGTATCGGTCACTCGGACATGCTGAAAAGAAACTGCCAATACACTCAGGTCAGACATTCCAACGCCTGACACTTGGGGTTACTCCTACTTCTGCTCCAGAAAAACAACCGTCAATTTAACCCAAAAGACCACACTTTTAGCCTTCGATAGGCATGCCCGAGAAACTTGACAACATCTTACAAACAAAAATAAATAAATTGAAATTTCCCCTTTTAACGGTAGATGTCACTACACCTTTGCAGTAATACAATCCTTTTAAGACCGGGAATTTACTGACCAACCAAGTCTTTTTAACGTTAATCTGCTCCCAACCCCCCTCTTATCGGCGATATCTTACCCGAACCAGATGCTTCGCGGGGATCGTTGGATTACCACCATTTGTGCAATTTACTTAGACGTGAAGACCGATTTCAAAATCTTCCTTTCGAAAAAGCGATCAAAGTGGCCTCGAAAATATATTAAAACTCGACAACCGATGTAGATGTAGATGTGAAATTGGGCAATTTTCTACAGCAAATAAGTCTATAAGACTGTATATAAAGCTTCCGTACCCGGTTCAGTTAGTATGCAGGATTTGGGTCAAAATGGGTTCTAAAATGGGCCCATGAGATTCAAGATACACAAAAATGATGACATCTCCACAAGCAATAGAGGTACATAGGCGTTTTTGGTCTCAAAACAATTCATCGTCTATGTAGCTGCAAACAGTGTGCTGTCATTGTCACCACTTACGATGTAGCGTTCGTTCGAAAACAGGTTTTTCCATGAGTCCATAGTGATCCAAAATACACGAAAATGGTAAATATCTCTGAAACCGCTTAAGCTATATAAGTGTTTTCGGTGTCATTTTCTAGAGATATCCTTGGTCCATTTTGTAATTTGACGTTCAAAATAGCTGTTTACATCACTCTAAATTACATATTGAACACACAGAATTCACCGCCTTGGCGATAAGGCCAGTTACTATTTTAATTTACCCCGGTAAATTTTGTATTTCGCGATTAAAGCACCAGTTCATCAAAATATCAGATAATATATTGTTGTAAAATCCTATTGCGATGCTAAAATTGTTACATCATGTAAAATTTTGCGCTCTGTTAATCTTATTGTGCGTCTATACTTTATACGCCCTTGTATATTGCTGGAACGAAGACTACTGACTTGAGTTGAACCCCTGACATCCGGATTGGTAGGACGGTACCGCGAGCTACTCCACTCCACCACGTTTGTACTTAAGGTCGTTGTGACATGGAGTATCAAATTAAATCATTTGCGAGGGTGAAATTTGATATAAATACACCTTTCTCCTGCTCCTTTAATATCACCTTGGTTGATAATGTAAAATGTCCTATCGGCCAAAAACATTCTAAGCAACTTCATGCCGGGGTGTCCACAGCCTTTCCAAAAGTTGGGGCTGGGAACTTCGGGGGAGCGGCCCAATGTTTATTCTCAGAAGAAATTCCGAAGTACGAGAGAATAAATTTTGCTTAAAAATGCTAAATATTACCAAATTTTCATGTAGTTTATGCAATAAACGAACCACAGCTTGGAGGTGTCGTGTTACTCTATCGACAAAGACTCGGAGTATGTTTTTTACTTAAACGGTAGATTTTGGAACTCGAGATGGGCGAATAAATAAATAGTTCAAAGCATCAGATGTAAACTCCTGGCTAGTCCAAACCTCGGAAATTATAGTCGGGGGCCCAAATTTTTGCCGGATTTTGTCGCGTTTAGACGTTTATTTTTCTCAAAAAAGCGATTTTTGAGCCCAATTTTTGCCGGCGGGCAGCCGAAAATACCGCCCCCCCCGCCCCTGTCACGTAGTGGTATTTTCAAAGACCTGTGCTGCTGGTACTATCATTGTTTCAGGATGACAATCAACCAACTTACAGAAAACAAGATCGCCGTCTTCGTCAATAGTACCCAATGCATTTTTGACATCACCAAGCGACCCTATGGCGAAGGATCGGTTCCATCGATCCTGGGTCGATCGGTGCTGCCACCAACAGTGTATTCTCTTCAGTGTTCTTAATACATTACGATTGATTGCCAACCCTCATCGACGAGAATATTAGAAGGCAAAGATCGACTGTTACGAAGTGCAAATATCGACGGTTACGAAGTGTATCGCCAAGACCTGTACTAGCCAGCAATTGACAATCTGATTTTCCAATAAAGTTAAGGCTCAGTCGGACTAGTCTCACACTGAGGAGTTTTGTTAACCACGATACGAACCGAAGTAATCGAACGAAGGGCGTTCAGCAATTGGCCACGGCTCAAAGGGCGATCTACGACACATTGGAGAACCGTAGAAACAAGCTGTGAGTTTTCGAATTTTTATTTGGTTTTGTCATAGCGTGTTTCTATCGTCATCATAACACCCCCCACCCAACTTTGGACTAGCCAGAACCCAATACATCAAAATCCAGATAAAGAACCTGGCAGCAGGTAAAACTCATTCTCTCTAATAATAATATTCCAGCGGACTAAAGTTACAACTAAAATACATGCCAACTTTATAAAAATAGACAACAAAAATGTTTCCGACCTATTAATCGAGTTCTTGCTACACCCAGTCTCAGAACAATTCCAGATATATATTTGGTTACAACCACCGTTTCCCACAGCTCAGGCGAACATCATTTGACTCAAATCAAACGCGCCCATTGAGCCAAATTGTTGGATCTGGTCTCTCCGCAAAAGGGGAGCGCAGGAGGATTTTCGAGCATTACCATCAATTTTTACTATAATCGGCCATGTCCCTTCTTAACGCTGTTTCCGAAACGATTTTTAGCGTTTTCAAATCAAAACAACTCCATTTTGACAAATTTTTAGTTATACAAATCTCGAAGGCCCGGTTGAGCCAGGCGGTGGATTCTCTCCGTTTCGTGCTCGTTCATACCAAACCCGAAGGACCCTAATTCATACTTTGTGCAAAAATTTCCAGCAAATGAAGAAGGTTAGTAGAATTGCACAACAATGAAATCATAACAAATTTTGTTCGAGCATAATATTTCGGGTACCCAAATTATTATTTCATCAATAATATTAAGTATCCAATTATAGGCACTTTCTGAGTCGTTCAGTCGAATCAACCGTAGATAAAATATAATCAGTATCTTTGAAAATTCACAAAATGAAATCTGGAGGTGACAAGACAGATCTGAGACGAAGAAATATTCGACAGTAACGCTAACCTTTGTCACAATGTTGGCCAATAAATCCTTGACCGCAAATACATTTTCCCGTTGAGCCATTGCACTGGTGACCGAATTTACACGAACAGGAGAGACTGCAATTGGGCCCGTAGAAACCGGCAATGCACGGAAGAGCACAATTTGAGCCTTGATATCTAAAAACGAACGCGACATTATTCAATGAGCCATTACACCACGCGCAACAAATTAATCAACTTTTTTCCAAACGGACACGCCGTCGCACTACACAACAGAATTCATATTACTGCCGGCTGCCGTCTCACAATGACTAGAACAGATGCGTTTCCATGCGCTCCAAAATCTAAAGCGAAACAACATACCCAGGGGCACATGAGCAAGAACCAGTGATCGGATCGCATTTAGCACCGTTGAAGCATTCGCAATCGCTCAAACACGAGTTGCCGAACTTTCCGTCGGGACATTTCTCGCAATGACTAGAATAGATGTGTGTCCAGGCGCGTCAAAAATCTAAAGCGAAACAACATACCCAGGGGCATATGAGCACGAACCAGTGATCGGATCGCATTTAGCACCGTTGTAGCAATCGCAATCGCTCAAACACGAGTTGACCAACTTTCCGTCGGCACATTTCTCGCAATGACTAGAATAGATGTGTGTCCAGGCGCGTCAAAAAATCTAAAGCGAAACAACATACCCAGGGACACATGAGCAAGAACCAGTGATCGGATCGCATTTAGCACCGTTGTAGCAATCGCAATCGCTCAAACACGAGTTGACCAACTTTCCGTCGGGACATTCTCGCAATGACTAGAACAGATGTGTGTCCAGGCGCGTCAAAAAATTTAAAGCGAAACAACATACCCAGTGGCATATGAGCAAGAACCAATGATCGGATCGCATTTAGCACCGTTGTAGCATTCGCAATCGCTCAAACACGAGTTGCCGAACTTTCCATCGGGACATTTCTCGCAATGACTAGAACAGATGTGTGTCTAGGTGCGTCAAAAATCTAAAGCGAAACAACATACCCAGGGGCATACGAGCAAGAACGAGTGATCGGATCGCATTTATCATCGTTGTAGCATTCGCAATCGCTCAAACACGTGTTGCCGAACTTTCCGTCGGCACATTTCTCGCAATGACTAGAATAGATGTGTGTCCAGGCGCGTCAAAAATCTAAAGCGAAACAACATACCCAGGGGCACATGAGCAAGAACCAGTGGTCGGATCACATTTAGCACCGTTGTAGCATTCGCAATCGCTCAAACACGAGTTGCCGAACTTTCCGTCGGGACATTTCTCCGCGCATATCTCGCCCTAAAATAGCACAATACTACAAACATAATAGTCATTCATCTTCATATTATACGCAAACGTAATCGTTGGTTGAACACAATTTAAACAATGAAATGCTAGCCGCTTTAATTTCTGTTGCGAAATAGTACTTTGCCAAATTAGACAAACTCAACGTGTGTGCAGTGCAGAAGCTTCATTTTTGCCTGAGTTGAACAATTGGTTATCTTTTTAGTAGACAGCTCGAAAGACGAATGAGAAAATTCGTTCTTCGCTAAGCAACTTGACTTTCATAAATCGCTCATTCGGTGTGCAAAACCTGCAAACCTGTTTCGACCGCGAGTTAAACATCCACACCTCAATAGACTACTATTCCAGCAAATATTCTTGACTGATCTCTTAACCTACGCGTTGGCGGGAAGCTGACACGTCGCCTCAGCCTTAGCACACAGCAAGACAATGTAATGACATTATATAATCACAAGTGCAAAAATTGGATGAAAAGCTATGCATACTCATAGGGTTTGGAGACTCATTGGACAGCTCCGTCTCCATGCGTCGACCCTCACCACGATCCTCCCAAAGCGTCGGCCACCCCTCCTCTTGGCATGAAGCTCTGGCGTCGTCGCAAGCGCCGATGCGCGTAATACTGAACAGGGAACAAGACTTGAAAAAGTTTGAGCTCAAAATTTAAAAATGCATGATGAATTGCCATATTTTTCCTTTACAAACTAAGGTCAAATTTTGAGCTCAAAATTTAAGCAACAATTTTGACGTCTGGTGAAACCACCTTAAACAGCAAAACTTGTGCGAGTCTTACCGTCCATCCGGGCTGACAATCACATGCGCCAGTGACATGATCGCAAGTCCCGTTGTTCTGACAAGCACACGTCAGCGAACATCCAGCGCCGTATGTGCCTGGCTCGCATTTCCGCTCACACCTGAAGACAATTTATACGTGGACGACTGTTATGGGAAAGCAAGTAAATGCGGACAATACTGCTCCGTTGCAATGATCGACAGAAATGTAATCCAATGTAATCAAATGTATTCAATCTGAAGCCAGCTTTGCGTCAAACAGCAGCAAGCGAAATAACAATAACACTGTTGGCAGCAAACAACCTAATTACTATAAAACATTATATTTTAAGAACACTCAAAAATTTCGGAGCACTAGCTCTCGAGGTTACCATAATATCTCAATCACTGGATATAATTCAAATTTACAGTTTTAAGAGCTCCATTCATTGGTATACACAGGATGTTAATTTGAAAGCATTCGCTGATTCCAAATAAAGCGTTTCTGCACACAGGGTAACTTACAGCGATCCGCTTGTGCCGGGAGGACAAATGCAGGTTCCAGTGACATGATGACACGCAGCCGCGTCTTCGAAGCAACTGCATTCGTATTCGCAACCGATGCCCCAATACCCCGACGGACATTTGCGCTCACACATCTTGCCAATATAACCTGAAAATTGCAATCTTAAGTGTAAAGCTCAAAGATCTCCAAATAGGTTGTCCATGGCGAATGCGTATACAGTACGAGACAAGTGAACACTAGTAGCTTGCGTCAGCGCCAAGGTGGTGAAACCTGAGTGTTGAACATCTAATTCAGACTGACGAACACAGCTTGCGTTGCTTTGATAGTTGACGAGATGTATCCGCTTATTCCGTATTTAGGAACTTACAATGTGTCCCTACATAGATCATGAATTGCTCTGCAAAATGAAGTATCCGCCTGGTTGCGAAGATATTGTCGTTTTCGTGTCTTTAGAGTCGCTTGGGCCCATTCAAAACCTAATTTGACACATCCATGCAGCGCAAATAAAGACCTATGCGGCGCATCGTCTCTGCAGCTCCATAGAGACTGGATTGCTCTACAAAAGAGACCACAATATCATCCATCGTGGAAAAGCTTTATAACAATTTTATAGAACCTTAATTGCTCTGCAAAATTGAACTGGATTTTGCCGAAATATCTGCACCGGTTACTGAGATACCGCTAAGCCTATGTTTTCTCGGACGGATCCCTTTTGAGCCACTCGACTGACTTCGACGCTCTTTTACAACCCGAAGAAGTTGGAATCCGTTTTTAGTGTAGGGCACAAATAGAGATTTTAAGAGCTATCGCACGAGTCAATCGGCCCAGCCAAAGATGAGGCTAAGTGTGTTACCCCAATATAACCCAAAAAAGGCACATTTCTTTCCTTTCGCTCGTTTCACTCACTACTCAGAATGGACCCTCGATAGTATACTTTGCGGGGGTCGGTAAAATGACAAAAATGTCAATTTGTGTAAAAACGATTTTTGGACTGCATAAAAATACGGAGGAAAGACAAATTTTTGACGGAAAAAGTCGCCTGTTTTCCCAATTTTACCAAACCAGATTCGCCCAGCAGTTAAAATTTCAAGTTTATCATAACATCATTGTTTCTCGATTGTGATACGAGGTGTCACGGAGTGCTCAGAATCACACGGGCCATTCACAGTCGCAACAAATATTCATTTTGTTTGAATCTACTGAGAGTCAAAATTAAACTAGGATTTCGCAAGTGATGGTGAAAACCTATATAAACAATATTCTTGATGACCTGTACGCAATGCGTAACCAAACACCTGAAGACAGGTTGCAGCTAATCGCTTGTCGTGTGAAATTGCAGCTTTTAAATTAGGATATCCAAAGTTTAATGCAACAAATTCTCTGAATGGCAGCCACAGAAAAGTGCTATAGTCTCATTAAGACGCCGGATTGATTTTTAGCATAGTTAAGTTAGTGTCGGTCTTGAGTAAGATAAGCCACTTAAATCGACTGGCGCCACATCGGTTGCAAGAAGTTCTGACAGTAAGCTTATCTGATCCTCGCCCGATAGATATCATCCAAAACATATGCAGAACTATACAATTCACAATAGTTTAATGAGGTACTTCAACTGGAGAAGATAATATTGGGTACAATTCATACCTACATTGGCTTCACATAAATCATGTTTTGCAAGTCTAATTCATTGACCTCAAACAAATACAAAAACCATGGAATATCCAACCTGGACTCTAGATAACCAAATCATTAGGTTCAGAAATACCTATATAGACAATTCTTTATGCCCTGCAAGCATACATAATCAGAAAAGTGAAAACGCACTACATTTTGGAAATCGGGTTCGTCCAACGTATAACCGTTGAAACCATACGAAAATGTATTCCATTTTTCGATGTGAAGCCTTTGTCGCGAGATATGGGCTATGAACGACTGGCACCCGTATGACCTGATTTGAGAAAGAACGATTAAAAACATGTTTTTGCCATTTCGACCAGAAAGATGCCGTTCAACTGAACGGCACATCGTCATTGCTTTTGTTGTCGAGCAAATGATTTTATCGCAATCCATTAATCCGAACATGATTTATGAATGACAGCGACAGACAAAAAATAAATTTCTCCCTGGCGCCCTGAGTGGATCTCCGCTCACTTCGTTTCAGTTAGCAAAACAGATCGCATCAAGCAAGAAACACATCAACAACATTTGCCCCGCTCCCAACGTAAGAAAGAACTATCTGCAAACCTGGGGCAGTACTTAGCCAGACACATCAGGAAAAAAGCTTTGTGCTGATAACATGGTCAGAGAAAATTTTGCGCAGGGTTAATAGTTAGTTATGTGAAGTTCGACCAAATACAGAGTTGAAGCGCAAAATTAAGATATTTCGTCGATATTACGAGTGGGCTTGTTAACAATACCGCGGCTACTAAGCCGGGAAAAGGCGTTACCCATACCCCTTTGAATCATAAAAGGTGACGTGACTTTTCAAACATAACCGCTGCAATCGTAAAATATTTTTCGTTCCGAGGTTGTGATTTCAACCCATAAATATTTACATCCTCCGTTTGACCTCTACAGGATACGTCCCCTAGGCTCCAGTTTAAGCTAAGATTATGCAGGGAAGCGGAACGAAATATCTACCTAGCGAGCAAGTATTCGCCATTTCTGCCGTCTGAAACTTTTATGTTGATAAATTCATCAGTCATACCACAATTTTAGGGTCCCAAACCTATGTGATAATGGGAGGATTATATTGTCACTGTTCCACATTCCTCAGAGGCTGTAATTAAAACTAGGTAATATAACTGTTTCCTTTCATATTTATCTGTTCTTTCAAACATATGCAACAGATCCATACGGATCGTTACGAGGTGGATTAATCTTTACCATTGCCTAATGGCAAACTTTTACCGAAAACACTTAATCTTGGCTACACTATAATGGCCAACATTTACAATAATCTTGGCCACACTCCAATAGCCAACATTTATAAAAACTCCCCAATACTCCTGGCCACAGTATAATGGCCAACATTTTTTAGTATAATGGCCAACATTTTTTGGAATACCAATAATCTTGCCCACAATATAATGGCCAACATTTTTTCGAATACCAAAAATCTTGTCCACAGTGTAATGGCCAACATTTTGGCAAATTCTCTAATAATCCTGGCCATGGGATAATGGTCAATATTTTCGAATTTAGTGGCGAAAGTCTCCCAACGCAGAACACCCAACGGGAATGACCCAATTGGGTACGAAACCCATAGTAGCACTGGAATACGTACGTGGATGGGATTGGAGTCAAAATATAATCCCTGTGCGCAGGTAAAGATATAAGCCTAATTTCCCTACATATACGTGCTGACGGAAAGCTCTGCCGTCACCCTATTTGTAAGCCGTATATAGATAGCACAAAGCATGAATCGTTACGTCCACTAATCTCGCTACGAACTACAGATTTTTGTCATACCTCGGCCCGCACCGCCGACAGTTTTTCGTGATCAGAAAAGGGATATGGTTATTAACGTTTTAGGGATGTCGAATTAACGAAATATATTGCCGTATATACGTATATGGATACGTAATTATCGATTGTAGGGCCATAAAGGCTCGTTGGCTTATTTAGATCGCATATATACGCATATTACCATTGTTTTGATGTACTTTGTTTGATGACCATAAAGGCACATGTTATGTAATTGACCCGCATTACCATGATTGTATCGTATATTTGTATGCGTATCTATATACCATTGGAATTACCCTTGTTACTCGTACATGTTTTCAGGTATATATACACCACCTGGCATTCCGATTCGAATATTCATATGTATGATATGCATGTATATATATATGTACGTATGGAGGAGTTATCATCGTATTCATACCATACCTTTTTCATTGTCAAGGCCATAAAAGCGCCTGTAATTCATTACGATTTCATACCGTTTATGATGATTCTATTTGTACTGTATATTGTGCTGGTAGAGGCCATAAAAGCGCCGCAATCTGCCGTGCTTTTGTATCATTCCTACAGTTATATTGACATGTTATATTATTGATCATGAACGTATATATTCGTTGTATATTTATCGTGCTGTTGGCCATAAAAGCGCCACTAACTGTTGTAATTTCATGCCATTTGTATCATGATTGTATCTGTCATTGTACCTTGTATCGTATCAGTTTGGAGGCACCAGAAATCGGGAATAATTTGTCGTGTTTAGGAGGATTTTTAAGGAAAATTCGGGAGATTTTTGCGTTTGTAAAGCAATGTTTTTGTAGGTTGAAATTGCGAGTATGATGAGCCCTTGCCATACTCGACTCGAAAAATTTTAGGACGGTACGACTCCCCCGCTGAACCTGATATATATGTATGTAAGTAGGAATCGCCCTACCCCGCGTGGTAGGACCGCAAAGTTCATTTTGGTATGTCGTGAAATAGACTGACCGCGACGGATACCCGTCACGACCGTCCTCACGAATGATGACCGCAAAAAAAATGTGTCTGTCCGCCCGAAAGCGAACAGCAATTGAGAAAATTTCCTGAAAAACATACGTTCAAATCCAAAATATTAAACTTCCCAGTGTTCAATATGTACCACTACACTGGTAACTCGTAAAGCTTTATGAACTATCAAATACCAGCGTTCATTCTCGCAGGTCGAGATAAGCAACAAAATTTAGAAAATTTGGTATTAAAACTATCGGCTCCGGCCCATAACTCCGGAAGCGTTGGGAATTCGAAGATTAAGTGCTCAACATTTCTTATAGGAAATTTTACGGTCTTTCTAATGAGACCGGTTTCGTGAAGAACCGACTCGGCTCCACGGACTTATGGACAAATTAGTATGTACGTAAGCGATTTAAATACAAATAATTAAATATCGTAACGAATATTGAACACAAAATTATGTACATAGCATAGTCGTAATCCCCTGATCCGAGGCTTTCTTTTAAGCCCGGACCGGTCCCGCTGTGCCCACTTTGAGATACCCTCTCTCATGGAAAAACATGAAATAACGCCCCGACCGGCGCGTCACCCCTCATTAGATTCCCCTTGTCGAGACTAACCCAAATATACCTAGAACACTCCAGAAAAATATGCCCCGAACTCGCGGGAGCCGTTTAAAGCACCCTACTCTGGGAAAAATTTAGCATGGACCCTCCCCCAAGAGCTCATTTTCCCCTGCCGACCAAATACGGTCCTGTTACACATTAAATTGCTGGGACGGACTTGCTGAGTCCGAATCCGAGTATTTCGTGGCACTTTGGCCATCTTTGAAGGGACTGTGCCCTCTTTTTACCATTTTCGCCCTCGCTTGTTTCCTTTTTGTTTACTTAAGCTATTTCTCTTCTGAGTACGCCGAATCCAAGCTTATAAAAAACGACGTCTTCGCGATACCAAGTTTATTTACGCACTATGTCAACAAATGGATTTTATATTAGTTTAATATTAAATTGGTAGAGAGCTGTCCACACGTGCCGATGCTTCATAGTAGCTGATACTTCTCTTGAGTAAACAAGGTGAAGCTAGGAGTGTATCGCGAACGTTCTGGAAAGTTTGACGTTAGCCGGTGTGTGTGTTACTAACAAAGTTTTTGCGGCGGTCATATTAGTAAATATAACATTAAGATACCTCCTTAATTTAAATTTAATATTAAAAGTTGTCCGGACGAACTTAGCATCGTTGTCTTTACACAAGCATGCTCGGCCCTAACGAGTTTCCAAATGCTGGTGTTGACGTTACAATCAAAGACTACGCCGCCGCTATTTGAGCAAATAATCTGGATGATCAATTTATAGAAAGTATATATATTTTATATTAAATTTATCCAAAGTTTAAATTATTTGATGTTCTCGGGACTTCTCATCAGTAGTTGCTACAAGTTTTGTTAGCGTTTTGGTAGTTTGATATTACTTGGACCACCAAGCTTTACGCTGTGGGATGAAGCTAATGTTAGCGTTGACAGCTAAACACGGAATTTATTAGAGGTTTATACATGTTTGATATTAAATTTATTCAGCTTTATGGTCGTAAATTATTTTAATTACATAAAATTAGGACATAAAATTGGACCGAAATCGATTGGAATTTACACTGATAATAATATTTGCATTAAAGATCAGAAATTAGGGTCAAATCGACCCAAAAGAGCTGAATAAGCACTTTAACGATTTTCAGATTTGAAATTTCAAATTTTTAAAATTTGGCATAAAAGAAGAGTTGCAATCACTCTGCAGAGTTCAGTGCGACTTCGGTAGCGCAGAGTTTGGTCGTTTTGCAGACCGGCTCTGGCGCTTACTTTCTGCTATGTGTTTTCTGTTTTGAATTTTTAATCATCTTTAGTTTCTGCGATGGGTCGTGCGTACGGATGGATGGGCGATGAACGCTGGAACAAAGAACTGGACGGTGTGGACGGGGAGGAATGTCCAGAGAACACCATAAGACTAAAGCCAGTTAGGTTAAGTCCGTTCGTAGAAGTAACTAGGGTATAGTGGAAAAGACGTGTTGATTTAGAAGAAGTAGCGTTAACTATTCGTGGACTCCCTGTCCATGCTCTACTTTTACATGATAGCCCTGTCCGCCCTAGCTCGTCTCGCCGACCCGTATCCGTGGCTGACCACTCAAACGATTGGATCAGATGCCCGAAGTCGTGCTGAACTCCCTCGGTCACTGAGTTAGGATACAAGCAAACGCGATACTCGCGTAAACTCAACTTTTTCATGATTCCCTGAGTCGAGTTGAGATTGAAGAAATTTTAGTTTTGAGTCGACCGAGGTTAAATAAATTTTTGGGGAACTCCGAATTGTCCATGGTCATGCAAAGTTATTTGGTATTTTCCGAAACTTGTTTTCAAGATTTTATGTGTTTTCGATTTCTTTGGTCGCAAATCCGTCCATTTATTTCTGATGCTTTGTCAGTAGGAATCCATTAGTATTTTTTGGACCAAACCGAATTTCATTAACAAGGCAACGTTGCTGTAGGCCTCATCCGTACGCGGAAAAGTTGTATTAAACCACAAGCAAACATATTGATTTAACGCCCCGCGAGCGAGACAGCTCGCCTAGGTAGAAAATTTGACATATCTCGAAAATCACCCCAGGGAATTGATTAAAATTTTATTCGGATCTCGATAAGGATGCTAACCATTTATTCGATACGTAAAATTCTCAAATATCGTGTTCGAAACATAAACCTGACGACCCTGAAGGGGCTCGCCCGCACCAAAACATGAAAATTAAAATATCTCAGAATCTATTCCAGGAATATAGCTGTAATTTTGGCAGTTTCTTGACAATAATGTCTACTATCGAATGTACCTATAAAACTTATCGATTTTACTTCGGAACCATAAACCCGACGACCCTGAAGGGGGTCGCCCCCAGCAAAATGTGAAAATCAAAATATCTTAAGTTTTTCTCCAGGAATTTTGCTAAAACTTTGGCAGTTTCTTCGTAGTACTGTCTACTAGCGAATAGGACTCTAAACCATGTCGATTTCGAGTCGGAACCCCAAACCCGATGGCCCCGAAGAGGCCTAACCCCACTGAAAATGTAAAATTAAAATATTTTAAGATTCTCTCCAGGAATTTTGTTGAAACGCTCGCTGTTTCTTCGTAGGGATATCCGCTATGTGACATCGTTCTAAAACTCAACTTTATCGGGTCGGAATCACAAACCCGACGACCAGATTGGGATCTGTTCCCACCTAAAATTTTAACTGTTTATAATTTTAAATTCCCTCCAGGAATTTCCAAGATTTTTACTGTATAAATAGAGGCCCGTTAGGCCTTCCATTCGAGCTATTAAGTCCATTAAAAATTATGGACCCGGGCAGAGCAAAATCCGCCCAGGGTCGACACAAATTTCATAGAGTTCCCTGCCTTATGCAGTTTTATATACAGTTTGATAGCAGGTTTTGGTCGTGCGTTTGCACCCATTTTCGTAAGTTTTCAGCTTTAGAGCAGCACGAAAGCCGTCGGAGACTTGAATCTCCGATATACGGCCGCTGCAATGAAAATATCAAATTTAGCAGAGTTGGTAAATTTGTTTGTAGTGGCCAAATTTTTGAGTAACTAAATTGACGATGTCGCTAGACGCGATATCGGGTGTCGGCCCGACCGACCAATTTTTGTGAGGACCATTGGCCCGGTCCTACAAAATCGATACATAAGGTTAAGTCCAGCCGCCGTGCAAAATTTCGTAGAGAAAGGCTGCAAATTAACGAGATATTAAAAATTATGCATTTCCCCCAGCCCCCATAGAACCGAACTCGAAATCTTGGTTGAAAACTAAAAACCCTAGCTGTTTAAAGATATTAACCGAGCGTAAAACAGTTAGTGAAATTGTTACGGTTGTCCCGACAACCGGGGCCTCCGCTTATTGACTCGCTTTGTCGAGTAGAAATCGCCCAAAGTAATAGTCCAATTTTAGTACCAAACATAGCTCGTTTTTGAGCTTGTTTCAAGTCGAAATAACTTAAATTTTACCCCCTTTAGAATGGTGACGATGACCGATGAGGCATCGCTACGCATAGTAAATTAAGACTATAATTTTGTATTAAGAAAAGCTTAAAATTCGGTCCCTACCTTAGTCTACCGGGACCCGCGCGCGGATTTATGAGATAAATCTGCTCGATCACTTTAGCACCGTTATAGCCTATATATGTAGACACGAAAAGTCTATTTTTGCAGTCATTTAGATCATGAATTAGCCGTAATCTAAGACAGAATTTTGCCACTTTTGCCATAGCGCTTATGAAGTAATTTCGTCATGAATTAGAACCGAAAATTTGTCAGTTCTGCCCATACAACCCGCCGACACTTTCACTTTCTAGAACTCGAGAAATAATCTGATTTTATAGGAAACCAGAACCAAAATTAATTAGTAGGTCTACAAATCCTGTTGAACACTTCATGGTCACTGCAAGTAGGTATGTATGTGAGAAGGAAAATTTTGGATATTGTATCATTGTCGCATACTAGGGAAATTCACGAGTCGTACCAACGATTGCCTCCTAAACTTCCCGTTTAGTCAGTATGTATATATACATATGTACCATTTCTCGCTTGTATTGATACCATACAGTATATTAAACCAATCGCTACCAATGATTACTTATCATGTACCATAGTCTCGTGATTAGGATGAGCAAGATGAAGTCCCGCTAAATTCCTGTAGTACGCTTTGTCCCATACTCCTTGTTTCGTTTCCTCGTTTCGCTTACCTGAACCTGTTGTTTGTCGGAGTACCCTTCTTTAATATTAGCATTCGTAGTTCCGAGCAAGTAGTTAATTCAATGGCGCCTCTTTTTATCGATAACTAACCGTATTACTTGCCGGTACTGGCTTTTGATTTGACCAACTGTTTTTCATGAGTAAGGTAAGCACAGCTGTCATTGGAAAAGGCTTCACAGTACACGCCGTGATTTGACTCAGCTGTGGGAGTTCCGTGAAAAAGGTGATGACTCCGCAACCCATTCCGTTCGACGCCCTGCTCATTCTCTTATTAGCGTACCATATCAGTGACATAGTGCCTATTGTATTTGCCCGTACAATACGTGTCTGTGTATATCCAACTTTGTGACTCATCAATAAATGCTCAAGTGAATCCCAAGTTGTTCGACTCATCAATAAATGCTCAAGTGAATCCCAAGTTGTTCAAGTGTTTTGCTGACCCTTAGTAGCGATAGGTATTCAAAGGGGTTTGAAATCCGTCACCCCAATCGACGACCCACGTTCAGGTTTGACACGCGCATCGAAGAAGCAAACCTTAGCGTGACTCGCCGATTACCTATAAGTGTGTTAATTATGTTATAGTGTAAGTACGACTCGTGCGATTCAATTAGGAAAAGTTACAGCCAAAATTACAACTCACGCTGAGCACCCAAAATAGGAAACTGCACGCGCGAATCCGACGTTAAACGTCTAGGGATTTGTCGGACCCTAGTCGGGGCCACTGGCTAAATTAAATAAATCAATCGTTTCGATAAAGTGGGAATCAATATCGATCAAATTCAAATACCCAAAATTTTACACTTCCCGGGTTAAACGTAGATAGGGAATAGCGGTCTGGTCTCCTTGGCCTGTGAGCAGGAGACGGAGCCAACCTCCCTGGGGACCTCAAAGGTAGTACCTCGTAGACTACGTGCGCAACCCGTCCGGCAGGATCAGAACGCGTCCTGTGAAGCGCTTCTGCGGTTTGCTAAGCTCCGTAATTTCTTGGGCCTGACCCGAACAAAAGAAAATTTACCCAATAGGTCCGCCCTTGAAGTCACGATAGCCGGTGTCGTATGGGCATTACGTTTGGGGAAGTGCGTAATGCAGCAGCGTCACGTCGATATTACACATAGAATGCCTTGTACACTCCATGCGGTAGAAATACATTATTCCAAGATTAATTAGCCGCTTCTAGAAAAATAAGAAAAAAATTCTTAGAAAATCGATAAGCGCAGTGACTATAACCGATGAAGCTAAATTTTATTATAAAAGCATCTCTGAATAAAATTGCACACTCGCGCAGCGTATCGACACTAGTTGGGGATTGAACGCTTTTCAGACCAAGACTCAAACTTAGTTGTTTCGATTCGAAACCGTATACTAACAAAACACCGAAAAGTACAATTTGAAACATTGATTCATTATAAAAACATTTTTCATGTCTTAAAATTTAAACTGTATTTAAAAATAGTTTAGGTCTGGCGGATATCTTATCTTATCGTATTTCAAATATTTCGGGGCGCTAACAGCACTAACTTAACAGGCGATATATAGTATAACCCAATACCCAAAGACAAGGTTTTGCTTTTAGAGGCGTGGATGAGCATTACAGAAAGAAGCTAATGGTTCTATCAAGCTATCCCACTATCAGTTTATGCCTATCCGATCTCCGATGGTACTTCACAGACCGAGTGTCGAAACTGATTACATAAAAAGCCGCAGCCGCAATGAAATAATTTCCGTCAGCTCCATTTCTAGTTATTTAAAAATGAACTGTGAACGAACATTGTACTTTCTACAAGAACGCAAAGGAAAATCCCACTTGTTGTGGAAATGACCTCGAATTCAGTCTGTCAAAATCGATAACTGCTGATAGGCAATGCAAGAATTTGACTGACCTGATTTGCATAGGCACTTTCCAGTCACAGGATCACAGGGATTACCGTTCTCACAGCCACATTTTTTGGAGCAATTCGGCCCGTAACGTCCTTGCGGACATTCAATTTCACAAGCATCGCCTCCGTACGAGTCGTCGCACTGACATTGATTCGGGGATATACATTCGCCATGACCATTGCAATCATTGGGACAACTTGCTGCAAAGATGAAATGATAAACGGATGCAGCCCGAACGAAGCAAGTTTAACGGTGCTAAATATGTGTCAGCATTTGACTAAATATATTATAACAAAATTTAGGGCAAAAAGCTTCTACCAAAGACCAGCCATGAAAAGATACTCGATGAGAAATGGTAATATTGAGAAACATTGTTTGTGGAGAAAAAGAAATGTTAAACTTACGAAGACATCGGTTCTCGGCTCGGTGATATCCGTTGCAGCATTCGAATATGATCTTTGTAACCGCAGTTGTCACGTTCTTCAGACCCGGCTTGTAGCCCACTCTGCAATAAATGTTAATTATAAAATCGGAATACTACAAACCATGTGTCGTAGAACATTATTTATGCAACAATTATTTACAAACAACGGCCTTGAAAGAATTTGAAAATTCGTTACGACCTCATCTGTAAGAAAAAGTGAAAATTTCTCGAAGTAATTTATGTTCTGAGTGCTTTGTGAAAGCAATTTGGTAGGTGGCGCAACCAACAAGTGCCAAGTTTAGGACCCCAGACCGTGGAGGGGCTCCACATCCAAGAAGCCAACGCACATTTTTTTATATTTTGAAGATATTTTATATTTTTAGTTCCTGAAAAGAACCATTGAAAATTCTTTAGTTTTTGATTACTTTCCTTTAGTTTTATTAAAGCTATTTTGAAGCATATTTTACACCAATTTTACGAATTTGCGCCATTTTTGCATTATGCAGCTAGCCATGGGTTGGGAAGACGGGGTGCGCAGCCTAGGGGTCCCTGACATACGTCAAGACGGTCTCTCACATCTTAGCGCCGGCCCTGCAACTATGAAACAACAAATCATGTTTTGTAATTCGAAAATTGTTGCTGAAAAATTCCGAAACTGCGTTTAGTTTCCGTAGTCCGACCATCGACTTACATCAACAAATTACAGAGTTTTGAATTTCCACAATTTTGTATTATCTGTCATGAAAGTGTGTGACTTGATTTAGTGCCGGCGAACAATTATTTATCACAATAGTGAAAAACTTGGGTCATTTGGATTAGCTACTGAATACTCTTTATTCAAATCAGGCAAATTTAGTTCCTTCAAAAGAGACTAATTTTAATAACTGTTCGAAACAACCTGTGTTTCCGCACTGGTTTTCGACAGACAGAAAAGAGTTGAGCAACCATTTCAATCTTGGATAATAAAACAGGGTGGTCGTTGAGTGAATCGTTTATTCAAGGTTTCACTAAAACACAAACCTCGCTACCACGTTTCTTCTTTTTTCTACGTTGGTGCAACGTTGGTCTTAGGACGTGAACACTTGATCGACCTGCGGTGTTCCAAAACATTGAGGGCGTCCATGCGATAAAATTAAGTCATTCTCCATTTAGCACAATAGCGAAATTAATCAACTCTCGCGAGCCAGTTCTATTTTATTAATTAAATGGGTTAAGAAGACAATCAATTCAAAGTTAATAAGCTCCGGTCAAAACTGAATTTATTACTTTGTCCCCGAGTTCGAACAGGAATCTGAGTGAACGATCCATAATCCAAGCACAGAAGAATCATTACAATAACTGCAAATAATACGCCAAAAATCGTTGTTTATGATGACAATGAAATCGGCATATCGAGACGGCAAAATTTTAATGTAACTGGCTCATGACTAGTAATCCTGAGAGAAAGCGAAGAGAGTGCGGGTAGCCCAATAAGGACCTACAAGTGTCGAATGGAGCGTACTGAGGTCTCTTCAATGCCCTAAACCAACGTGACGGCAACCTTCAGCTTCATATCACTACCACATGGCGCCATATTTCTTAATCTGATGACCACAGATACAGCAACTTTCGAAAATTACAAATCTGAACTTTCGAGAAAAATCAGATTTCTAAACGCCATTTTTCCGCATAGCTGGTCCGGAAGCTTATCACCAAAATACAGCTGGTCTACTCCACACTGAAGCAGTTGACGGCATGAAAAAATTTTAACAAAATGTATTAAAAACAGGATGAAAATTGGTAAAAGCGGAGGTAAAATCGGCAAAAATGGGTAGACGACGGGGGAGGGACGCCGACTTTTTTCAGCAATTCCTGAGCAATTCAGCAATTTCTCCTCCCTAGACCGCGGCTACCCGCCTGAGGCAGCATGTATAATAAGGACCCATCCTGATCTTCTGCATTAAACTAAAATGAAAAAATAAAATTCCCAAATTTTCAGTGTCAAAAAATTTCAAACTAGCTTATCCAAATAGGGGAGGGTACCGACGTATTTCGACTTCTCCCCAGGTACCCCCAATTCATACGTTTAGACAATTTTTGGCGCCCCCCCCCCCCGAGCCACTTTTCTGCGTCAATAAAAATTACTATTTTTTGGCCGGTGGGTTAACAAATGTGCAAATTTTCTCCAATTTTGGCTAAAAATCACCAAATTTTCTCAGCTTAAAATCATTAAAATTTCTTCTTTTTAGTAAGCACAAGTACAAACAGTTGCCAAGTTAGACATTTTTTTACGTTTTCTGGCGGATACAGTACTTTATGTTGCCCAAAGTTCAACTGGCGGACCCATCGATGAGCTGGGGGAATTGTCTCTACCCTGGTGTTTTCGGCTCCCACGCTCCAAGTTCCCAACTGGAGAACACCCAGCGAATACCTTAAGTATAAATTTGGTGGTTGGAGGAGCCAGTCAAATACAGATGCGAATCCAACATGGGTAACAGGCTTGACAAAATGAATTACAGCCGCCGAAGTTTTCAACTAATGCGGGAACTACAAGGTGCGTGCGTAGATATCGTAAAACTGAAAATGGTTTCAATTTCAGTTTTCGTTTTAAAATGAGTTCATTTTAAATTCAGTCCCTGAAAGCTGAAATCATATCCAGCCGTTTTCAAACGACTCGTTTTGAATTGACTTTTGGCCGGTTGGACGGTTGGTTTTCACTTCACTTAGTTGATAGTGGCAACTCGATTAAAATCATTATACATAATTAGATCGATTGAAACCACATATGTGAAATTAAAATCAGTTTTGTTTATGAAAATGAAACCAAATCGAGTCGATTAGAATCGAGTAAAGATCAAAATGATTTAAAAACGAGAATTTATATATTTCATTTTTACAATATCGCTGCACATCTTATCGTAGCTCCCGCATTAACAGAGACGGTTATGTACAACAGGAGAACCGACATCATGACAATATCACATGGCACATGAGTCCATAAATAAGGTTTTACCGTAACACAACTCTGAGATATAGCTTTTACCATACTTGTCATGCTTTTCGCAATAAAACGACGCACAATATCTGGCTTCGCCAACAACCATAATTTTACCTGGGGTCAGAGCGTTTCGGAGAATTAAAAGTAGGTACAGGGTATGGGGAAAACCCATGGTGTCAAATTTTTCCCATAAGCTTGTTTTCTAAGTGGGTTTTATTTATCTCCAGAAGTCAAGCAGTGATTTCTGTGTACTAGTTAGGAGAGGCAACCTGAATATTTTTGTGAGAAATATGGCACTCACCTTTATTAAACATAGTCTCAACAGAGACCTTTAGCAAAAGACTCAAAGTAGTCGATTGTTAGGGTTCTTCAACTGCTGGTTTCGGTAGACGGACTGATGTTGAAAAACGGGTATCTAGAGAGATTTTACATTATCGAAGGCACAGGAGGTATTTTCACTAACTGCTACAACTGTGCGACACCAGTATGCTTTACTAGCCAGTCAACAGTGGGGGCTGGGGGACCCCTACTTCCCAAATCCCCAATATTCGCGAGATTTTTCCCCATGTTCGTCACGCTCATCGCCACTCGGCAGAAAACCCCATGCTCCACTAAACCCAAAACTTTTTTGACTCAACATGTATGTTTTCTAAATGCAAAGTGTTTTAAAATTAATTACCAATTACCACTATTTCCAATACTGAAATTTAGGCTTTAAAAGCCTAAAAATACTTGCACGACAGTAAAGCTACATGAAAATATGGAAATATTAAATATTTTAAGCAAAATTTACTAAACCTTTTTGAAATTTCCCACGAGAACGAACATGTGGAACATCGAAGTTCCCCCTCCCACTTTTTGCAGGACTGTGGACAGGATAGCTTCACGTTGCTATACCGCTAGAAACTCTGCTCCAGCCAACGCCTTTGATTTAATGACAATGAGTTTTTTGCCTTTAAAATCACGACGGGTTTTTTACCCCACATAACTATGCCTGGGACGGTACCTTCACTTGAACTAATAAAGTACTGTTAGTGTTAGAAAACGTCAATTACCCATGTGTAATTTAAGGATCACCTATAACTACTCATATCCAGAAAAGTAATATTTCAGTGCTTTCAACACCGCATACAAAATTTTGATGATTTTAGCTGAAATAAAACAAATTCGCTTATTTTGAGCCAAAACACAGAACATTTCGCTTATTTCTAGTTGCTAAATAAATACCTGGGGCTGGGAGACATGGAGAGATGAACTGGGGCAGATGCCCGATGGGAATGTCTAGAAAAACGCGTGTTCGTTTTAACAACCAAAATACAACACCTACTTGGTAACCTCGCACCGCGGCGGAATGCTAAAGCACCACTCCTTTGTTCGGTAATAGTAGGAACGATTGTACGGAACCAGTTCAGTCTTCTCCACCCTGAAAATGCTGATGTAAATAGACAAAATCTTAAAAACTAAATTTGAGCATTCTAACCTAAAAACATCTCAAAACAAACTTGTCATCCTCCTGTCAAAGAATAGACTATGTCACACAAACCAATTCATATGCCTTGAACATTGACAAAGGCATTCTACAAACTATGAGTACTGATGTGATTATAACTGTCTGACGTCAAGGCATAGCGCCTAGCCACAGCGGCAGCTCCGCAAACTACGGAATCTCACTAAACTAAGCCTCAGTGTCAGAAAGTCAATGCCAGATTGAATTTAGAAAAGTAAACTGTCTATTTGAAAACGGAAAACGTTTACAGACTCACCGTAATTCTTTCGAGCAAACATGCTCGCCTTTCAGTTCCGAGTTGGCCGTCAACGGAATTGCAATAATAATTACAGCAAACGCACAAAGCGAGCCGACCGTCAAAACGAATGCACTTGATCTTTGGCATAATCCCATTACGACGAGTCATTCAAGCCAATTATGAACCGCAAGTTTGATATAAATGTTTTTATTATGACACTAAACTATTACACGTAATATTCTGCAAGACAACATTTATAGCAACTTCGGAAAAAGTAAGCAAATTGAAGCATTGCCGAACGTTTAGCTTTCACAGAATAACTTGTTTCTTATTCGTAGCTTGTCTTATCGCCAAGGCGGTGCATTCTGAAAGTTGGATGTGTACTTTTGTGAGACGCACACATCTATATTGAGAATCGACTTGTAGTAAAACGAGTCCAATTGCAATTCAGCCATGTTGTTTAATGATATATACCCGCTTAATGCACAGTTAGGACTTTCAATGTGCAACCGAACCCTTCAGCACAAATAGTCATAATAGCAAGCCGTTGCGAAAATATTTCCAGGGTCTTCCAGGTGTGCCAGGCACCGTATTTCTATGATCTTTATTCTTACCAGGATCGTGGAAATCATAGCATACCATTTTGGGAAGATAAGGCAATTGAATAGTTTCACGACCGGTCTGTCGTCCCCAGTCGGCAGGGGACCGCGATGTAGGACTGAAAAAATAAAAGAGACAGGCGGAGCGAACATCAGAGTTCAGGCGAGACATGGAGGCATCTTTTGAAAGCTTTTAAACTGGGCGCAGACACAACATGACGCGGCAGAGCGTTCCATGGGCGGACTACACGCAAAGCAAAGCTATAGAAGTAGGCGTTGACGCGTGCCCTCGGTTTTAAGAGCTTGAATTCATGTCCGCGCAGGATATCGTTATTAGCAAGAGTGAATATTCTTGACAAGTCATAATCAAAGTGGCCGTGAAGTAGCTGATAAGTGAGAATCAGATCGGTTCGTGCTCGTAGAGTTTCACGTGATTGCATCGACAAAAATCGTAGGCGTGCATATAATCCATACCGGAGGTACCACGAACCAATCTTGTTGCTCTACGTTGACCTTTTTCCAAAAGAAGTATATCTCGTCGGTGATAGGGTGACCATGCCGGACTCGCGTATTCCAGTTTTGGGCGGACCAGAGCTTGATAGAGCAACAAAAGGGGTTGTTTGTCAAGAATGCCAAAGGCACGAGCAATCATAGATACAACCTTGTGGCCATCAGCACCTATTTGCCGACAGTGTTCCGCCGATTTCAGTGAACCTGACAATAGAAGGCCAAGGTACCTTTCAGAGTCGCTGACTGGGACAGTTTGGTTGCAGAGTGTGTATGTAAATTCGGGGTTATTGCGTCCAAAATGCAGAATGGCACATTTGTCTACAGCGAATGACATTTTCGATGCTTCAGCCCATGTGCTACATGTAGACAAATCGCTTTGAAGGCTGAGTGTATCATTTGCGGGGTTGGTGCGGCTTATTTCTTTCAAAAGACATGTGTCATCGGCAAAGTTCCAAACGAGACATTTCATGTTATGGGTGTGCCAGCTTAATTCCGGGGTGTCGAGCAACCATTCAATAAGGAATCCCCACCTTCCGGCAAAAAATATCCTGTTTTTTGGCTTAAAAATTATACATTTTTGCGAGATTTTCATTATTTGTTGTCACCAAACGGCTACCCTTTTAATGACGGGAAGCCTTTGAGCCGACCACCTACCCTCCGTTTAGGCCGGAGGTTTCAGCCAGCCGGCTACGCCCTCAATTAAACATTCACGATACTATTACTGTACCCGACAGAGCAACTCCAGAGAGCATGCCACAAGACATACACGCTCAAAGAAACAGCATCCAAATCGGTAACTCAGCACGTAACGGTGAACCAAAATTGACAACAATATTGCGGAACCGTAACTCCGAGCTAAAATGGCACCGTCTACGACTGTACCCAACTCTGGTGAACTCTACTCGAGGCTGTATATATAATTTTTTAAAAATACTCATCTAGTCATTATGTACAACTAATATACTAACCGCCAGAAGATATAACCATCAAAAAAGAATAAAAAATTAGTGTGGACTGCTTATGATGCGTCATTCAGATTGACATAGCAAAAAACGCGTAACTATGGAACTATATCTTTGCGGCAAAATAACATAACGGGTTATCCTTCTAATTTATAAAGGCACCGGGTAATGCACCAAAATTTCATAATTTTCGTCTAATTTAACTCAATAAAGGCACAACAACCTGAAAGCTGAAAACCTGAACCTGGAAAACCTGAAAATTGCTGAAAAGTTTTTTATTTACCCCGATTTTATCATTTTTTGAGCATTGAAATCCACGGTTTTTTCTCAGATCCCAGGATTTTCCCGCTCCAGGGTTTATCCACTCCTCATTATCATGTAATTTAGGCTCAGATATCTGCACCACGTGTCGAGATACAGTCTATATATAGCATGTTTTTCGGACACTTCACCCGACCCAGTTTCTGGCTTCTTCACAGGGCGCCCTCGGTTTGGAGGAGCCATCACTTTTACGTCAGGAAGATGTCTGAATCGGTTTTCGCATCTAACTAGCGGGCACAAGTGGTGATTTTAAGCTTTCGAATGACCTATTGTGCTAATCAATCTTGCAAGGAAACTTGAATTTATGCCATAAAACCAAAAACGGATACCGTCGATACTACATCTCTGTCCAATAATACTCTGCACTACTACACCGAATTCCACAAAATTTAGGTCATAACGTTCCTGTGACGATTCCAAAACATCCATCTAACATTCAAATGCTAAAACCGAAACTGAACACATTGCTTAAAAAAATCAATTAGGCTAAGACT
Source organism: Trileptium ribeirensis (assembly GCA_030248225.1). NCBI lineage: Eukaryota > Metazoa > Nematoda > Enoplea > Enoplida > Thoracostomopsidae > Trileptium > Trileptium ribeirensis. The sequence goes on along the minus strand of JASANE010006274.1, from coordinate 57,958 downwards.
AAAACCCACGCATTGCTACACACAAATTCGCTGTGTCTAGCTTGAGATTTATTGAAACGGAGTGACAGAAATTGTAAAAATTCCTTTTATGTAGTGATTGCAACTCATCACCCGATTATTTACAATTATTTTTATTACAATTATTACAATTATTAATTACAATTATTTTTATTTGAACAAAAATAGAATACAACTTTTATTCAAATAATAAATAAATATATATAAAATAAAGTTAAATATACTAAGAAATATAAAGTATATATATTTATAAATTAAACTTAGTAAGGAAAGAGATTAAGGGAAAATTTGAGAAATTTAAAGAAATGGAAGGAAACAGATGTTTGGAGAGGAAGGATTGGAATTTTGGAAAAGAAAACCAAATGTTTTACGAAAAACTATTTTGGAGAAATTTTGGAGGGGCATTGGGAATTTAGAGAAAAGAAGTATTTTAGAAGAGAATTTTGATGAGAAAAGAGGCTCTAAGACTATGGAAAATAATTGGGTTATGAAATCAGTGTAATAATATCATCCAGTTAGATTTAAGCAGTTCTAAATATTACTAACCAATTCTAGTATGTTTAATAATATATAAGTATATATTGGATAAATTGAAGTTAAATACACAGCTAAACAACTTATATAAAATAAATTTATATTTATCTCGATTTCGTTCTCGTTTACACAAGAATGAACAGCGCTCATCAGAATGTGGTGCCGACTTGGACTCTGAGAGCAACAAAGTGCAAGCCCCCACATGGCTTCACGGGTTTATACGTTAATTTTAATAACGAGATTTTTGGGCCCCTTCAAAACTTAGCCGTCACGTCCCTTTGCCCGCTTTTTCGTAATAAGTGTTTAATGAAAACGCGATCATAAGATTGTCAAAATTTCATAAGCATCAAACCATACAACTATCCAGAACTGAACTCCCAGTTCTGATCCCGGATTAAAGCTACTCCAAAATGAGAGACGAGGATCTGACATTTCCGAAGCAGCTGCCAAAAAATTTGAGTTCATCCAACAAAATTTTTTGTGCTTCTGCAATAAAATTCGACGCCGCCACCTGACCTAAAAATTGACCAAATTCTTACGTACCAAAAAACTATTCTGAAGCTAAAGATTTAACAAATCATGTAAATGAAAAACTACCCAGCGAAATGTTCTCTTCAAACTCGTCTCTGCCGTTTTTGAACCTACTACCGTTTTTATTTTTTTGTTAATAACGATAAATTCGAAAAAAATATTTTGAAGCTCAAGTTCGAACTGAGGGAAATCCAAATTTCGTACAGGCTAGCAAAATTTTGGGGTCCCGGTTGCGAGCAAGAGCACAGTTCATGTCACTTTAACCAAATGAATACTACTGCTATCAAAATCAACGTCTTCAAGGGCTATTTCTTCGGGGTCGTTGTGTGTAGAATTGTTTTCCAAAGTAATTTGTACATCTGCGACAATGGAGGACTGATGAATGTATGACATAGCAACGTCCAACATTTTTTACACGTACCATTCTTCCCTCCATATGGTACGAAGCTATGAGCAAGCGCAACAGAATTTTGATTGAGCACCATCGTCCATAGTGAAGGGCATACGCCTTGCATTGTCGCAAGGCTCGATTGAGATGAAAGAAAAATAAAAGTAGTCTTACGCAAGAATATTTGCTGCATGAAGTCGACTCTTAATCGATGACAGCAAAGGAGTATTTACAACGTCATAAGGCAGTGCGTTCCACAGGCGTACAGATCTATGCGTGAAGAAGTATTGAAGAGCATCTCGCCGAGAGATGTCGACTGTCTCAAACTTGAGGTTATGACCCCTGGTGGTAGCATACCCTGTGGTAAAAAATTTGCGAATATCGAGCGCGATGGTACCGTGAGTCATTTTATAAATTAAGATTAAGTCACTGCGGACACGCCGAGTTACGAGTGTTTGTAAACCGAGAAAGGCGATCTTCTCCTCATAAGACCAGTTACTTATGGCTGGAATGAGCTTGGTAGCTACTCACTGGACCTTCTCTATCTGCTAAATGTCACGAATATAATGAGGGCACCAAACGTTAACTGCATACTCGACGTGAGGTCGTATTAAAGATCTGTACAGGTGGAGCCACACATATTTGAACCAACATCTGATTGTTCGTCGTAATAAAAATATGACTTTACGGGCCTTTGATGCGACAGCGACACAATGCTCTGAAAACTTAATATCGTTCATCACAATAATACCGAGATCTTTCTCCTTTGATGTCACATTCAAGCAGTTGTTCATCAATGAGTAAGCTGCACATGGGTTATCGACACCACAATGCATGACATGACATTTTAGTTGGTTTATAGCTAAACAACATTCGTAACAGTACGACGATAAACCCATCAGGCCCTCCTTGGGTTGGGGGGGGAATCAGGGAAGGGGCCCACCATCTTTTCAGGTATAGCCCCCATAGTCTCTGGACCCCCCATCATCTCTCACCCCCAAAACCGATCTCTTCGAGATCAGGGTCACCCCTTTTCAGGTATAACCTCCGATATGCTGATTCAACATTCTTTTATTTTCGGATTTTTGGGGGGCATGGAGGCTTTTCTGGCAATTTTTTTCCTAAAGCTTCGCTGTAATATTCTTCCCCCGGGGGGTAATTTTTCCCGCTCTTTCCAATGGAGAAGGTTTCAGAGCTCTATCTCTTAAGGGGGCTTCAGCAAGGGGCCCTAATTTCAGGGGTCGAAATTTTTTAAAAAATGTGGATTTTGGGTTTTTTTACATTTTTGACCATAACTTTTTATTGGATGGACCGATTTGGCTCAAGTTTGGACCTGAAATAGAAGATCCCATGCGCCATCGAACGGTGTATGGTACGAATCCGTAGGTAGCCAGGGTAACGACATATGGAGCCCGATACTGGCAATGCAAGCGAAAACTGATACTTTTAAATGAAATTCTTATGCGTTTAAATGGATGGATTTTTGGCATTGGTCATATCGTGATTAGGTTTAGTGGGAGAACAGCTTAGTACGGGGGGTCCGGGGGGCGGAGCCCCCCGGCTTACGCTTAGTCTAAGGCTCAGGCTTAGTCTAAGACTTAGGCTTAGTCTAAGACTTAGGATTAGTCTAAGGCTTAGGCTTAGGCTTTTTCAGCCATAACTAGCTAAAGAGTAAAAATATCATGATAAATAAGGCACGATTGCATTTGTCTCGTCATTCTACGTGTATCTATGCTACTTATGTCTATTTTGCTCATAAAAAATTTTTCTCGATTTTTCAACGTACCGGGTCCCCTTAGTACTGAGGGCGAAATTTGAAAAATTTCAAAGTTGTTGGAATATGGTCAAATTTGGTACCGTTGAACTCGGCCCGTCGAGCTGAGTCGAATGGTACCAAAATCATCGCTGTACGACGATTCCCTGATTTTTCCCCCCCAACCCAAGGAGTGCCAACCGTCAAGATCGAATTGGAAGCTATCTTGGTCAAAGCCTGGATTATATCTGAGTATCCTGCGGGCGAGACGCAGGTCATCTGCGACTTTGTATACCGAACAAGAAAGGTACTCGTCAATGTCGTTTATAAACATCTAGAAAAGCGTAGGGCCCAACACTGTTCCCTGAGGGACACCGCTGGTGACATCCGACCAAGCCGATGACGAACCATTTACTGATACTCTTTGACGAAGACAAAATTTGGCAGACAGACAGTAGAATTGTATTCATGTATAGCTTTACTCTAAGACAGTAGATTTAGATTGCAAAATCAAAAAGTAATAACATTAATCCAGCTTGTCGAACACACAATTTATATATAAAGTCCCGCGGCCGATCACCACGATATAAACAGACGACCACGTTTACCTCGTGATAATGGGCCTCCTAATGCTACCGACTGACTAATTTTAGAAGAGGTTAATAATTTCACGTATTCCAAAACAATAGATCATATCTTGTTTTAAGGTAACAGAGCACATCAAACGAATCGAAAGGTTTCTATAAAAAGGCTGTATACATGAAAGGCTTAATGACGTCATAAAAAATGAATTGTATGACTAATGCCACCTAGCTATGTTTCTAACATTATACCAACATCATTATTGCAAAGCTTAATTTTCATGTTATATTGAAAAACTATGTTATTTTATTCTATCGAGATGGAAATGCGGTTGGGTATATAGTTTTTATGACGGCTATTACTAATTAAATGGGGAGGGATTCGTCGCTGAAGGTTGTGCGGAAAGAAGTGTGGCCAGTAGAATGCCGGTGGGACGATTGGATATGGCAGGTGTTGTTTTGATAGCGACAGATAAAAGCTGACGCCCATGTCACATTTAGTTGCCGGAAGTTATAACGTTGGAAAAAAGAACAGCTCAGAGCAAAGGGTTCGGGTGGCGGTAACCTCCGACTTAGGTTTAGGCTTAGTACATGGCTCATGTAGAAACCTTAGCTTAGGCTAAGACTAAGGCTTAGGCTTAGTGAATCGACAACGGCATACAATGCATTTCATTTCCGCCCTAAAGGTTATGCTGACCAAGGCTGATAATGATAATGATGATGATAATGATAAAGGCTGATAATGATAATGATGATGATAATGATAAAGGCTGATAATGACTGATAATTGCGAGGCGACGTAACTAGTTCTAAACACTCCTTTGCCAGAAAACTAAGAACCAAAGGCAGTAGGAAAAATATTTATTGTTGGTAAAACAATTAAGTACAATGCACACGAATTGAATATATGATTATATTTTTAAGCAATGTTAATCGCCGGCCACTATAAATTCAGCTCATCTTTGGTTTCAAATTGATTTATCTATCGTAATTCTTTCATTTAATCCATTACCCAGGTCAACCGGCAGGTCCGATCCTGTATTTTCCCTCCCTATGAGACTATATTCTGCTCGTTTTGACTTTATCACCAAAATCATAACAATTCCCTTACCCCTCCCGGGGAATATTTATTCTCCCCGCGGGGTGACTCCTATATTCCTTTCCACAAGGGAATTTTCCACCATTTCTAGTATGGATGACCTCAATCTTTCCTTATTTCGGCTATATTACTCCCCAATCCTAATATACAAAAATTCATCTATTCCAATATTTCTACTTAAATAACAAGTTTGTCCACAATTCATACCTCCCTCCCCAGGGGAATATCTCTTCTCCCAGGGAAGTGAATTATATGTCATCTCCGGCAAGGTGATATCCACCCAAATTCCATATGGGAACCTTTCTTTCCTTCACAATTGGTATATATTATCCTTTAAGATTGATTTGAAAACTGTAACCCGCATGAGTCCTAATTTAAGTTGAAATGTACAATCTAACAATCGTCGATCACGTTGTGTTTCAAACGTAGAATGCACACTCCTGTTTACTGACCGTTTATTATACTAGATATATAAGATATCTATACACAATAAGATACATCAGCTCCAAATTGCACAACGACAGCAAATTCTTGACACAATACACCGATTGGCAACGAGAACTACGGTGGTTAATTTGATTCACTGTTTGTACGAACTGAGGCCCTAAGTTCACGATACAACCCTTTAAATAATCTTTTAACACCATAATTCTAGGAACCCGCTTAATACCTGGTTCTAAAATCTCTCTAAACCGTTAGATTTTAATATAACGGTTGCCAACCGGGTTACGAATTCTTGGAACAGTGAAATTCGCTCTCTAACATAAGTTTTAATTTTTGCGTAAAGAGAGACCCTTTTTATGAAATTCTCGGAATCCCTAACTAATAACAATTTTTGTGAAAATCCAGCTAGAAATACACTCACATTTCCGCTAATGTAAGCGCAATAGTTAAGGCACCCAGTGGCTACACTCAAATCCGAAAGGTACATAAACTATGGCCCTGGCACACAAATTTTAAAATTATATATTATTTTACACTCTCCTAATGGCTCGTTTACGTTAAATTGTGTGCGGCGTGACCTAGCTATGTCTCAACAGTCTAGTTTCACTTGTTGGGACAATCAACAGTCACGGCTGACTATCTGTTTTGTCCGCATTTACTTAGCTAGGTGCGTTTGATAAGCTGGGCGTCATGGCGGACTGGACTGGACAAATAGATGAGTCTCGGCGCACTATTGCCGCGCAAGACAGCTGTCAAAATTTAAATTTCGCGCATTGTACGACTGCTGAAATTGGGTTTCCCGCGCTGGACAACTGCCAAAATTTGAATTTACCACAATGGACCAGTGTCAAAATTTGAATTTCCCGCGCTGGACAACTCCCAAAATTTAAATTTAAAGCGTTGAACAGCTATCAAAATTTGAATTTCCCGCGCTGAACAACTGCCACAGTTTGAATATCCTGCGCGACTGCAAAGTTTAAATTTGCAGCGTTGGACAGCTGCCAAAATTTGAATTTCCCGCGCTGGACAACTGCCAAAATTTGAATTTCCACAGCTGGACAACTGCCAAAATTTTAATTTCCCGCGCTGAACAACTGCCAAAATTTCAATTTCCCGCACAGGACAACTGCCAAAATTTGAATTTCCCGCGCTGGACAGCTGCTAAAATTTGAATTTCCCGCGCTGCACAACTGCCAAAATTTGAATTCCCCACGCTGGACAACTGCCAAAATTTGAATTTACCACGCTGGACCAGTGTCAAAATTTGAATTTCCCGCGCTGGACAACTCCCAAAATTTAAATTTAAAGCGTTGAACAGCTATCAAAATTTGAATTTCCCGCGCTGAACAACTGCCACAGTTTGAATATCTTGCGCGACTGCAAAGTTTAAATTTGCAGCGTTGGACAGCTGCCAAAATTTGAATTTCCCGCGCTGGACAACTGCCAAAATTTGAATTTCCACAGCTGGACAACTGCCAAAATTTTAATTTCCCGCGCTGAACAACTGCCAAAATTTCAATTTCCCGCACAGGACAACTGCCAAAATTTGAATTTCCCGCGCTGGACAGCTGCTAAAATTTGAATTTCCCGCGCTGCACAACTGCCAAAATTTGAATTCCCCACGCTGGACAACTGCCAAAATTTGAATTTAACGCGCTGGGCAACTGCCAAAATTTGAATTTCCCGCGCTGAACAACTGCCAAAATTTGAATTTACCGCGCTGCACTACTGCAAAATTTAAATTTACCGCGCTGGACAACTGCCAAAATTTGAATTTCCCGCTCTGGACAACTGCCAAAATTTGAATTTCCCGCGCTGGACAACTGCCAGAATTTTGATTTCCCGCGCTGTGTCAAAATTTAAATTTGCAGCGTTGGATAGCTGCCAAAATTTGAATTTCCCACACTATACAACCGCCAAAATTTGAATTTCCCGCGCTGGACTACTGCCAAAATTTGAATTTGCCGTGCTGGACAACTGCCAAAGTTTGAATTTCCCGCGCTGGACAGCTGCCAAAATTTGAATTTCCCGCGCTGGACAGCTGCTAAAATTTGAATTTCCCGCGCTGCACAACTGCCAAAATTTGAATTCCCCACGCTGGACAACTGCCAAAATTTGAATTTAACGCGCTGGGCAACTGCCAAAATTTGAATTTTCCGCGCTGGACAGCTGCCAAAATTTGAATTTCCCGCGCTGCACAACTGCAAAATTTAAATTTCCCGCGCTGGACAACTGCCAAAATTTGAATTTCCCGCTCTGGACAACTGCCAAAATTTGAATTTCCCGCGCTGGACAACTGCCAGAATTTTGATTTCCCGCGCTGTGTCAAAATTTAAATTTGCAGCGTTGGATAGCTGCCAAAATTTGAATTTCCCACACTATACAACCGCCAAAATTTGAATTTCCCGCGCTGGACTACTGCCAAAATTTGAATTTGCCGTGCTGGACAACTGCCAAAGTTTGAATTTCCCGCAAGTTTTATTTCACTGTGGTGGGAAAATTTGATCTGTAAACTGTTGCAACTTTCTGGCGCTTACACATATTACATATAACCTACACATAATGAACACAACAAATCATTACACGCACTTTCATCACATATGCAGAACTACATGTATTGTATACGACTCACACGTACTAAGCACAACAACAACTTCACACGTGTGAAAACTCATACATGAATTATACAGGCGTTAACGCACGAAATGTATGTATGCAGTGAACAAAATACGCGTCAAATATATATTACAGACATGATAAACAGATGACGCAAGAGCTATATTTTCCCACCGGAATAATTCCCACGGTGGTTCAGCACGTATAGCAGGTACTAAGCATGGAACAAGGCAATATCGAGACAGTGAAAAATAAAGAGAAATGCTCTCACGTGAAGCGAAGTTAATGGCTTCGGCCCGTCGTGTTTGGAGTTTGGAGTCAAGACTTAATACGTCCCCCAGCCTTACATGAGACAATTTGTTCCCGAGGCCATAAATCGTTACATTACCCCTCCGCCACAAAAATTTGTCCTCAAATTTCAAATTTATTGTATGAAAACAATTCTTATATTTGCGTCATCTATACTTTTAGAGAATATATCAAATGTATATTTATGTATACAAATCATTTTCATCAATACATCCACTGTCTTTGCAGCATCAACACATTGCTTTACTCTGATATTCTTTTGAAGATTGTTCTTCGAATAAAATTCCCAATGAATATTCAAATGTTCATAGTTAGGGTAATTCACCACCATCGCCGCAAGACATCATTAATAATTTCGCAACAATCACAGGTATATATCAAACCAAATCACATGAATGTCTCCACACACCATCGTACATGATATATCATTACATTCAAGCATCGCATGCGTACCCGCCACCAGATATAACGTCTGTGGTCTTTTTTGTACGATACTGGAAGCAATACGTATAATGTTGGGGCAGTTACACAGTCGATATGACGGTGGATTTTGTTTTGGTAGTGATGTAAATGTTCGTTGCTGCGTGGACGGGTCAAATCTATGACACAGTTTATGCCATTCCATACCGACTTAAACTGGCATACATTCCGGCCGGCGATGATGTGAAGTACTACGTAATACGCATGATCCATTTTCCAGAATCGTTCCATAGCATATACTCATGAAATACACGCATAAACATATAAAGACACATTTTAATATACACCTGCACATACCAAAAAGAAATGCATATTTTATTACTACAAAATAAGTAAATTTTTATCATAGTTATATATTAATACGCATACTTCATACGTCTCATCACGTCATAACGTCGGAACATATACGTCTCGACACTCATACGACGCACATATTCATCGTCAATGTAAGTTACAGCAGTTTTTGGATCGCTGGATATCGAGGTCGGCCCTAATTTCCTATATTTACCCCTATCAAGGCATACACATGTGTAAATGCATAATTATATATATATATTTTTACAGTTTTTCCCCGATTTTAGCAAAGAATAGTTGCAAATAACCAATAGTGGTAAATTTTGCTGTAAAAACCGTTTTATTAGGAAAAAATCTATCTGTCAGGCATGACCATGGCCTGAGGGAAATCGCCGAAATTTTGGGGTTAGTCCAACTCGGGGGGGCAGTTTTTTCATGATTCCACACCAGTATTGAACTATGAAATTTAATTTTCTGATCAGTCGATTTTATTTATATGCGATTATATACGTACCTCCTTTATTCGAAGCACAAACAACGCTTACATTAAATATATATTTTGCAGCTCTGCTATGTTCTTGTATTAGCAGTACATTTGTTTATTTCTGCGTTTATTTATTGCTTTTTCTTTAGCTGCTGAGCTCCATAATAGTTCGGTAGATGTAGAGGAATTAGCACTGCACATTGTAGAGAAAAGAACAACAGATTGAAACATTTATGCTGCTTAATTTTACAACTATGTTTGCTTGAACTCCACACAGTGTGAAGGTTTTTATAGTTTTATACAAATTTTTTATTAAAAAAATTGTACTTGATGTATATATACATACGTACCAACAATACATACATGTATAACATAGGCACACGTATACAAATAAATTCCCTAATTTACAAATACTCACATACGTATATGCTATGAAATCTATATATTATCTTAGTGCGGCGTTTACGTTATAAAACGCCCGCCATGTGGAAGATTTGTCCACGTGTGGTCATGACCACACTATGGTGCATGGTACTGCATGGCGAGCATACAGTGCAGCACAAGTTATGGTGTCGCTGACACCATGTATATTACACTATGGTGTCTTCGACACCCTATGTTTGAATACTTATTTAAAAAGGCGGGAAAACTAGCTAACTGAAATTTCAAATGATTTGCGCTAATTGATTGTAACCCATAAACCATTCCGTCGAAATCGTTGCATAGGAAGTGTGCGGACAGGAGTTAAACCGTACAAACGCCATACAACGGAAAAAACGTAAGACATCTTCTCAAAAGACTTTCATCGAAGTTAGCGAGAAGTTAATGGTGTCTATGATACCATGTATAAATGCTGATGGTGTCCGAAACACTATATAGAATTGCTTAGAATACAGTGTTGGTGTTCTGTACACTATATCGTTAACGGTGTTAGGCAGGCTGTACGTGGACAAAACTTCCACATGGCGGGCAACTTATAACGTAAACGCAGCATAGCTAGGAAGTTTATATACTTAGGGGCTTGTTGGTGAACTTTAATTCTATGCGAGATCGGTAAATTAAGTTTTAGACAAACAGCATACGTCACGCGGTGGCGTTTCACCCTTTGTGTCTTCCTACCTTATAGCAAGCGTGAGTTAAGAATATCATACAATATTTAAAGATATTCAACCAAAAAATCACATTTTTAATAAGAGTCATAAAGTTTATAAAGTAAATAGAAATAAAAAAATACATTCCATTTGTTTCATTTATTTATATATAATTTTGGCTATGTCCCTTTGTCTATTCATTCATGTCTTTCGGCCTGAAAAATGAGTAAATAAATAAGCAATTTTATTAACTATATTTATGTCAGAAAATGTATATTTTATTTATTCATCTTTTCCTTCCACTAACGTATACCACCTATCTGTGGTGATATATTTTTTACTATTTTTCTCTATTTTACACAGTGTGCTATCAATTATAAAAAACTCTATTTTAGATTTTTTGAAAAAGTATTTCATTTCTTTACAATTTTTTTGCGTATTACTATTTGCTACCTAAATAAACATATGTGAGAATTACACAACATTTTATTAAATAATTTAAAGAGTAGAACAACCTAGTCATATATTTGATTATAATCAACCGATTAATTTTATATTCATGAAGCCTTAATTTACATATCTAGTAAGAATATTTTATAATTTTTATAGAACTTCATTAATGTATAGGATTATCCATGTTTTCAAAAGAATATTTTATAGTTCTCTAAATGCGACTAGTAACACCATATTTACGACAATATATTAATTTTACCATACGGTAATAGGTGTGCCAAATTTTACACAAGTATTGTTTAAAAAATCTGATATTTTAGGCGCAAGGGTTTTATAAGGCAAATAGTTTTTAATAAAAAAATATTTTCTTTTGATTTAGATTTACTACCTCTTCGTTATAAAATTGACGTTAAACTTTTTCCATTACAATACTTTTATCTAGATTAAGATCAAATGGCTGTAGCACCTTATTATTATTATAATAATTCCTATTTATTTTGAATTAAAATTTGCACGAACCCAGTATCCTAACACAGCTATTGTTTATCATTACTAGCGATTACAAATTGCGCACGTTTACATTATGACTTCCCTATCATAATGATACATTTCTTCATGATTACTTATATGGCCTTAGGTTTCTTTAGAAATGACGTCTCAATAAATTTAAATGTAAATCTAACATTCTTTGTTCGAAGGATTTTTGAATAAGTTATTTGTTTTTGGCTTTTACACGTTTCAAGAGTACAACCATATTTGCAGCTAGCTGCCAGTGAGGTAGATTCCTCTTGGCATTTAGCCGAAAGCGAGAAGTTTGTAAGAGTGCGAAATGTTTGGGAGATTTGATTTTGGTAGATTCCCACGTATTTTGGTCCAATATTATCATATAAGTTGGGATTACGCATTTTTCTCACCCTCCCGATGCTAGCTACACATACGTATAGTATTAATACGCAATTGTCACTATTGCAAATAAAATACAAGATACATCTGTTTTTTTTGATCACATTAATATAAGCTTTTGACAGTTGTGATGGAAATACTCACTAAAATCATTAAAAAATCATTACGCGACACGCTATTAGAAATATGGTATATTTATGTCAGACAATTTCCTTATATACGCTTTAATGTGCCGTCAAACGACACCTATGCAATGTGTGCTAATCAAAAAATAAACCAACAGTACATTTAAGTTGCAACTTTTAGATATTTTTTAAGAATCAGATTTGGAATTCTACGGCGAACTAGCGCGTACTACCGTTCATGAAAGCATAGTATGTTTTCGTAATATTTTTTTAGTTTGAAATATGTTAAGTATGTAATTTATTTATGTAAAATTTTTAAAAGTTCATGTAAAATTTTCCTTTCATTACTAACTAAAAAAAAGCAGTAAAATTTTGTAATTTTAGGATAGAGAAAAATAGTATTTAGAAATTACTCATTCTCGACGCCTCGACATTTCTTTTAACGATTAACTGTAATCATATAATCAACATCATTTATCGCTGTAGGTAACCAAATTAATCACTTACCATTAGTAATGTAGAATTTATCCTAAAAACATACATCTCTTTTATTGACTGCTACATAATTTATCCTAGAATACATAAAATTTATGCGGGATTCAAGTTATAATGTCCCCAACAGTTGGAACTTTTGTCCCCCTGTAGTGTAGACTATACCGTAAAGACGGTAACCGTGACACCCACACCATATAACAAAATATGAGGGTGCCGGGCACACCCCTAGATACCTCGTTTTGGCAATGTAGTATTTCGGTGTTTTATGCTTGCCAATGCGGTGTTTCTAGGGTATCCTGTAGGCCCTATGTAAAATGACCCCACGGGGTGGCGGATACCCTCATCAAAACGAAAAAGCAACGATGGTTCATTGACACTGTCTGAAATAAGCCAAACTATTGTTTACTATTTGTCTTGAAATAAGCCAAGCTAGCTTTGTTTGAAGTTTATTTGAAACTTTATTTAATAACACAGGGGTGTCTAAGACACCTTGTAGTCTAGGGTGTGCCTGCCACTGTGTGGGATACATACGTTCCAAGTGGTGGGGACATTATAACGTGAATCCCGCATTACTTTAGAGAAACATGTAAATTATAGAACAAAGTCACAAAACATAGAATTTGCATACACAAATGTGATTTGTTAAAGCGACATATTTTAGCGTTCACTCGAGAAAATACTATTTTTACCCCCTTACACGGGATACTACCCCTGAGGAACATATACACCCAAGCAAAGTCGAAGTGGATGGCCACTAAACCGGAGCCCACTTCGCAAACAATTTGTTAATAAAGTACACATACTCAGAGTACATGAAAATAGGTACAGGGCTGAGAAAACCCGACGGTATTTTAAAATCCATTTTTTCCTTTTTATAACAAGATGCACTGCATACACGCGGCTAGATGGCCATTAATACGGAGTATAGCCGAAGACAGACTGTAATTTGTATAAAGAACGCATATCTAAAGGACACGATAGCAGAACATAAAGTCTAAGGGTTAGGATTTTTTTACTGAGGGTAGAATGAAAACACGGAAACAATATAAGATCTCCCTTATGTACATCCGACCAATCCAGCTTGTCTCCAGCCCCTGTCGTACTGCCTCTGCTGGTCAGTGCTGGGTCGGTTTGACTGAGCAAACAAAGAGAAACTCACTCAGACTGGAACGCGCCCCACGTTGTAGGGGTTCCCCCGGTTGCTGGCACAGTGAGGGCGGCAGGAGACGCTTGTTTTTCAGGTGTCTGGAGAACACCGTTAGTAAATTTGAAAGAGCTGTTCTCAGGTTCCCAGCAAGCAGCAGTAGATTTTCGAGAAAAAAAGTGACGTAGCCACCCACCTAGGAACAGCAGGACTAATAACCTAAATTAGGAAGAAATATTTTGAAAAATCTCTTTTAAAATATTTGAATAATTTTCCAAAATTTATTTCCCAGGTTCAATTTTTTGACGTTTATACCGGTAAAGGATTTTCTTTGACCACCTTTTGGTGTAATACTTTTTATATCGCTGTTTAATCTACTTATATTCACATTCATCATTTCCAAGCCTCCACTTACACTAAATATGGCAATACGTGAAAATCTTTGTCAACTTAATTCCATTTCATCAGCGGATCGGCAGATTTATACGCCTCTAAGCCTATACAGATATTTTTTTGAAAGTAGACAGGACCCTCCCTTTTTGTGTATCCTCTGTAAAATGAAATTTTTTTTGACGTTTATCAGGCAGTTTAGTTTACGCCCAGTTTATAGTCCTCGTATTGAGTCCCACGGTCATACTAAGGTTAGCTGCTAGTCAAACTTTCTAGCTGTCTTGTTTTTTTGATGAATAATTTTCTTTCCTAAATAACTCAATTCATGCAATTTAATTTTCATTTTATATACTCATTAATTTTTTCTAGGTTAGAGAAGTAATTATTTATTTTTTTGGAAGATATGTAGTTCTACTACTAGTTCTGGGTACAGTTAACTGTGTTTAAAATTTCCCGAATTTCACACCACAATTGAGAAGAATATAGTCTACTTAATTAAATCATTAGTAAAAATACAAATTTTATTTTTGATATGACCTTTTAAATTTCCCATATAGGGCTCTATTATGGCAGGTTTCTATTTTGGGTCAAAAATTGGCACCTTAGATAGGCGTTCATTTCTGTATGTGTAATTTTTCAAGTAGTTTTTCTGGTTTTAAGATACACAATAATCTTTGGCGATCACTAATTTACTCATTCGTTAATAATTTTTTTGTTTTGAAGAGAAATAATTCCAACCGATAAATTCCATATATATTATTTAAATATTAAATAAAGTATACGCTTACTTCGTACCATCACAAACTATACCGACTTGTGTCCAAACGGATTCCAAAAGCTATTTTCATCCGTGGAGCAACATCAATTCTTTTTGAAAATTTCATCGGTTGATCCTAAAATCATCGAATGAGAACTTAGTGGGTTTCTCGTGACATGCTTGTTGCATACATATTTGTTCCCATGGAATAAGGACGAAGACGCATGGACTACCAGAATGTACAAAAAACACATATTTGTCACATTTTATCTCAAAATATTTTTTATATAAAAATCTGTGATATTCATTTACTCCAAAATAAAACATACTTCCATTACTATTGTGCTGCGTAGACAACCCAAATATACTGTCAAGTCACCGGAAGACAAATGTACTGGACTACAAAAAATGTAATGAAAATTCTGCAAGTTGCTAAATTATACTGGTTTCTTCACGATTTTTTACTGCATTAACATTTTTTACATAACAAAAGGAATATAAGATGGCCGCAGAAACAATATAGGCGTACCATATATTAATAACAGTCATAACACCCAGATTATTAATTATACCCATATAGTAACGGAAATAATGATAGTTATATCCATCCAAAATATGCTGTAATATTTACGAGACACGAATAGTTTAAGCCAAATAATGAGTGAGGGATACCTGCACAAGTACAACACACATACTACACACGTACATCAAGGTTTTGTTTCCTTAAGTGTTTTAATAGTTGCAAAATGGTCACTTACCTCCTTCAAGCACGAAAAGATGTCTGCCTCAGAATTATCTAATTGCGTTTCGTCATTACGATCTACTCGTTTTGGGGCAGACACCTTATCTTGATAGGTACTTAGGTCACTTGGATGGTCAGACTTATCCCCTTTTTGATCCACGATAATAGTAGGTCCATTAGAGGCTGACCTGAAAAACTGTAAAAATAGCAAACAGAATAATATAATCTCCCCGGCAGCCAAAATAGCAACATATATCCAGCTAGTTGTTTTTGATTCTCAATTTGGAAAATTTTTTCCTCGATATAGTTTTGTAACGATAAACCCTCTGAAACGAAAGTTTTATTTTTCTCGATAATGTTTTGCCGGAATTTAGTTAAATTTACTAAATTCTCCGTGTCTGATTTTACATTTTCCTTCAAATATTTTCCGACTGTTACTAAATTTGGTATACTAAGATTAAACTGTGACTCAATTTTCAGCGAGCTAAAATTAATCTGGTCAAAAATATGATTTTCCGAATAACTTTCATTATTATAGGTTAAAATTCCACAATCCTTTCTACGAACCGGAAGAGTTATCTCGCCCAAGGTCATACCACATCTACATGGCAGAGAAATAATACACTGAGAGCATGATTTTATTGTCCTTGGAACTTTTCCCTCACGAAATAATCGCCAATCTGAAGGTACCACTGACATAGACCAGAAGCCACCTGTTAGGTCAAAGGTTTGTATTGGGTTCCTATTGTTTGTAATGGCAATATCACAAACTTTTAGAGCGCTTGAATTTTCTAGAAATAGCTCAACTTCACAGGCCTTACTTGTTTGTGGAACAAGCGGGAACACTGTAGGACATCGCAGAAATTTTGTACCTATATAGTTGGTAATCTGTTCATTTTTTTACAACACGAATTGTGAACCAACGTTATTAGCACCTAAAATATCATACGTAGGACTCAGCTGTAGGTATGTATCATTCCCCAAATCCAATTGACCATAGGTGAGTCCCCACACACTAAATTGCATATTTTCCCTTACAATAGAAACCTTTAAGGCCACAATTATACTATCACTACTAGAGCACACCGCCTTAACCACAGGCACCATATAATATTTACTCACATCATTAGGATCATACATTAATTGATTACCACCTCCAGAAATTTTATTTCTAAGCGAGGGAAGGGACTCTTTTAAGCTTATAGGAGTTATAATATTAGACGAAATGTATCCCTTTTCAAATTCCCTGATAGAATTTAATAAACTATACATGCCCTCAACTTGTTCCATCCACAAAAAGAAACTTGAAAACCGCCGAATTAGGTCTGCATTAAAACTTAATTCCACGTAACCCAACTGCACCATTTGATTAAGAGCTAGACCCAAGGTACTAATAGACCTTCTGAAACGTTCCTGTACCTCTCCTAGTTTCATCATTAAATCCGAAATTACATTAATCCGTTTATCTTCATTTTTAAACCCTTTTGCTACTAATTTAGACAGCGAGATTAAACGATCATTTACTCTTATAACTTCCGAAGATACACCACTTACTCTATCATTTAAGGAGTACAGGGCTCTCCTAACTTTGCTAGCTTCAGCTCCCGCTCCCAAATTACACCCACCGAATATTGATTCGACAAACCATGCTAGCCCGCTTAATATACCCCTTTTATTTCGACGATTAAATTTAGGTTTTCTAAAAAGCGTAACATTTTCACCTAAGCCCTCTAATTCATTTTCAGCCTTTTTATAAGTTAGGATAAAGGCTTTATTAATGTCTGCTGACATGTTACAAAATTGTTTTAACAAAATCCAATAGGTTCAGAAGTATTTTGGGTGCCTACATTAAAACAAGAAGCGGATACTTCTGGGCTGTGCATAGGAATTACGATGTGATGTTCAATAAAATCCTGGGCGTTGTCTAGGGTTCCCTCCCGTTTAAACACTATAGAAAAATGTTTGTTGATTTTTACAATCGTATTTGGAGGATACATGCTACTAGAGGCATAACCTGGAAGGAAACATATAAAAATATAATAAAAAATAAAATACTTACTGATCGCAGGTCCCCCTCCCCAATCACATACATGTTTACTTTTTGCGTAAGCGTCCTTGCCAATCCGTACCCATACCTCGAGGATTTTTGTCATCACCACTCTCGAACATTTCTCCGTCTGATTCGGTAATAGGTTCCACTTCAGTACTTGTCTTTAACGTTTTCAAATCCCGTCCAAATCCTTGCGTTTCTGGAATATTATTGTTGGAATGATATGATAATTCATCGTCAATATTATTGTTCACGTCCACCATTGTACCCTCTTTAAATAAGTTACACTCAGCCAATTCTATGCCATTTCCATCTTGATATTTAATTTGTCATCTCCGAAACATGACTTACAAAAATTTATGTGAACAATTTTATCAGCTTTAGAACCTTTACATGGTAGAAGACGAACGTTTACGTCAGTGGTAAACTCAATGATGCGATAAGGTCCATGCCATAAGTGACATAACTTTGGTGTCCTACCCTTCTGCACAGCAGCGCAGTAATACCAGACTCTTTGTCCTATTCTCAGTTTATGATAGGTGGCCGTTTTATTATAATACAGTTGTTGCTTATGTTTAGCCGCTTGGACATTATCAGCTGCCATTTTTCTAGCAATTTCAAATTCAGTTACAAGTGTTTCGCGATATCCCTCAAGGGAATCGTTTTGCAAGTGGCTATAGGATCCTAAGCCGATTTTTATACCAAAACGAGGATCCCTACCATATAGGAAAAAAATGGGGACTCTTTTGTAGACTCGTGCACCGCAGTCCTGTAAGCGAACAAGACAAAATTCAAATACTTGTCCCAATCAGTTTGAGCGGTGTTGACAAAATGTGAAAGCATGATGATCAAGATTTTATTTAGCCGCTCACATTGCCCGTCAGTTGATGGTTTATAGGGGGAAGTATTTAATTTCCTGGTATCAGTAAAATGCAATATCCATCTAATTAACTCACTCATAAAATTTGCGCCACGGTCTGACAGTAACTTTGAAGGAGCCCCGTACCGGCACATAATTTCCTCCACGAGTAGTTTTGCTATAGTCTCACTCGTTATATCCGGGAACTGCAAATGCCTCGGCCCACTTAGTTAAATATTTAGTGAAAACCACTATATGTTTATTAGCGAATTCGGTTTGCTTTAGGGGTCCCACACAGTCTACGGCCAAAATATCAAAAGGTTTAGTTGAAACGGGCATTGAATGTAAACGAACATTAACTTTCTTAGCTGGACCCTTTTTTGTAGCACAAAATACGCAGGAATAGCACCAATTTTTAATATCATTATACATTGAATCCCAATAGAACCGCTCCCGAATTTTTGCAAAAGTTCGGTCAAATCCTAGATGCCCTCCACCTATTAGATCGTCATGAAAGCTTTCCATTATTTCTGCGCATAAAATTTTTGGGACTACCAACTGATAACATATGCGTGACCTGCGATTTTGCCGTTTCTCTTCCAAATTGTGGTGTAATGTGCCATTTATAATTACGTTGTTGTTGTTGTCGCCTTTCCGCCCCTGGAGGAGCATAACACCGCGGTCGAAAGCGTTGCATTCGCCGCCTAAATATCGTTGTCATAAATCAGCCCGGCACCGACGTTGATGTCGCTCGGCGTGCGATGTGTATTTGTCGGTCCGGCCACACCACGGGCAAGTGAGCGGGGTGTTGCCACGCGTCTTGCTATGTCATGTGAAGCCATCCTTCCGATTGAAGGTTTTCCCACATTCGTCGCAGTCGAATTTGACACTGCAACGGTCCCGATGTCGCGCTGCGTTCTTCTTCGTCACCATCTTGTTGCAAATAGGGCATTCAACTACGTCTCCGGTTGGTGATGTTCTGCTGCGTTTTGCCCTTGGTTTTGCTGTTGTTGTTTCGTTAGTCGTTGAAGTTGTTATTGTTGTTGTTGCAAAAACGGTTGTTGTCAATAAAACTAAAACTGCTGTTGTCGTTGTCGATAAAACTGTGGTTGTCGATAAAACATTTGCATCTAGCCGTCTACGTTTGAGTTGTGCCCATCGATCATCCTCATCATCACCATCATCCTCGTCGTTTCCACTATCCTCATCATTACGGCCGTCGCCGTTACCATCGTCATCATCATTATCCTCGTCATCACCACGGCCTCCGCCGTCTCCATCATCTCGGTTGTCGTTGTCGCCATCATTACTAACTTTCGGTAGGTTGTTGCGCTGTGTTGCTGCCGCCTGTTGATGTGCACCGTGGGCGCTGTTGATGTGACGTGATACTGTGCAGTGGCTTCGATATCGCTTTCCGCACATGCGGCACTTGTATCGTCTCTCGTCATACCCGATGCCACCATCCGGTAGCAGTTCGATCAGGCCACCTACCCGTTGTACTGGTTGCTGTTGTTGGCGTCCTGATGTTCTGTAGCCCCATCTTCGTTGTTAGCAGCTCCCGGTCGCTGTTTGCAGTAACGGCTAACGTGGGTTTTCATGCCGTGAGCTGTACCAAACTGACGTCGACAAAATTGACAGACAGTGGGATCCTCAGCCGTTATTTCTGGTGCTGGCGCTGTGTGCTGCAAACGTCGATGTCTTTGCAGTTTCAACATCGTTTGGAAGTCATCACCACAGTCAGTGCAGATGAACGACTCGCCTGCCTCACGGAAGTTGTTGTTGATGGCCTTCCTGACAAGCCTCCAATTGTCCCTGTTCTGAGCTTGCAGAGCCCAGTTGCTAGCGCTTATACCCGGCATCCCTCTGGCGATGCTTTTATAGTAGTTGTTCAGAGTTTGTACCGTCGTCACTCGGGCCCGCGGTACGATACGATCATCGACATGTCCCAATAACAGCTGGTGGGAATACCGGTCCCCACTCATCCTATAAAGCCAGCGGTTCGTTGTTTGATGACCAGACGGATATCTGGTTGGCGGAATTCGTCCAGGAGTCCAGATACACTCGTGTGTAGTCGGAGGTTCTTCACTGACTTCATGCAGCTGTACCAGAAGTATTTCATTCTGGCAAGCTCTCTTTCCGACATTACATTCACTTCGACGCCATACAGGAGAGTGCTACCAACCACAGCCTGTAGCAATTTCCCTTTCGTTGCAGGACGCAGAAACGATTGCCACACAGGACGTAATGCCGTAAACGCGCCTCTGGCTTTGTTGATTCTGCTGGTAGTGTTGATTTTCGCACCGAACCGCCCTTCCCTGCTGTTACCAATGTTGTTGCCCAAGTAGACGAAATTGTCTACCCGTTTGATCTCGTTGCCCTCGATTGTCAGTCGGAGCTCGTCGTGGCTCTCTGCGCACGGTATCATCATCCACTCGGTTTTGGTTATACTGATTTCGCCACCCATGTCGCGTGTCGTTTTGTGCAGCAGCATGGTGTTGTTGACAAACGTGCTGAATCTTCGATCCATCGTCCAGGTGTCGTCGGCGTATTCAATATCGTTGATGACGCTTGTTGACGATGTCTTGAGTGCCTGTAACTTAGCTCTAGTCCGGATTGCTAGGTCGTTTTTATACTTCACCATCACGCCGCTCCCGCTTTATATTTCGCTTCGCCATAACATCATTACGGCCCAGAAGTAGAAGTTCCATAGAATTGGTCCTGCGCAGCAACCCTGCCGTACACCGGTTGTGATACTGAAGCGGTCGCCCAGCTGGCCTTGGAACAAGACCCTAGCACCAAATCCATCGTGAAACAGCTTCACGAGCGCGATGAAGTTTTGAGGAACACCGCACTTCGATAGAATCGTGAAGATGAGATTCATGTCGCATGAGTCAAATGATTTTTTGAGGTCCACGAATAAGACAAAAAGGTGGTCATCGTCTAGCCGCCCCGCCGTTTGGCCAAATTCTTCGATGATGCGGCGCAGTCAATCGTTCCCCGCCCGGCTCTAACGCCGTGCTGTTGTTCGCCCCATATTTCGTTTCCAGCACGCTGTAGGCGATGGTTCAGCACCATATTGACTACTTTCGACATTACTTCCATGATGACTATTCCGCGCCAGTTGTTTAGGTCGGAATAATCGCCTTTCTTCTTGAACAGAGCCACGAGAATAGCGTCCAGCCAGCCATTAGGAAGGACCGTTTCAGAACACTGTTGCCACGCTTGCTGGCAGAAGTCGTGGAGTACATCGATGACCTTCGGAATGCCCTTGATGCATTCAGCTGGTACACCGGATAGACCCTCAGCTTTGCCGTTTTTAGTCGGTTGATGTGTTGCCGAATTTCGTCTTTCGTCGGGGGCCCCCAATTAACACTATTTTTGGCCGTCGGAAGTCGGTCGATAACGTTCGGATTGATTGCTCTAGCTATGTTCAGAAGCCCACTGAAATGTGCCGTCATATCGTTGAGTTTTGCCGTTGTATCTGTCGGTAGCGGTTTCGACGGATTCGATTTCGCCTTCTCTTTAGCCAATAGCCGGACTTCCTCAAAGAAGCTGTGCATACAGTTGCGGTCTGCTAGTGATTGTATCGCCTCTGCTTTCGATTTCCACCAGTCGCTTTCGAGTTTGCGCATCCTGGCTCGCATGTAGTGGCAGTACTTCTTGTACGTTCTCCGTGCTGATGGTGCGTTACTGTGTCGTTGTTGCTCGTGGAATAGTTGCTGACGTCTCCCTGACATCTGCTGTATCTCAGTGACGTTTTCACATACCCATGTGCGACGGTCCGGTTTGACAGTGCCGATATGCTGTTCTGCGTATTCTCTGATGATTGTCGTTAGTTCGGCGATGCTTGGCTGCTGTTGCAGCTCGACCACTGCTTCGTTTACTGCGTCTATATATCTTTGCTTCACTACGGGGTCATGCAGCATCGCTACCTCGATCTTTTTTGCCTTTTTACTGCTGGTTCGATGTCGTCGTCTTCATTTATCGTCGGTGTGGATGGTATATAGTGCTGTTCATTGCGGCGCTTGAGTAAAGGGCGTTGCTGCAGAACCGTACTCAGCACAACATGATCCGACCCGGATTCGATGCCAGGCATGGCGACGGTGTTACAGACGTTGCGTCTGTGCTGCTGTCGAACGATTGACATGTCTAATGCCGCTGGCGTCTTCCACCTCGGATGGTACCATGTTGCTTGCTTGCTGATGCTGTGGTTGTAGTAGCTATTGGTGATGCTGAGTCCCTCGGCAGCGCAAAATGTCAATAGGCGCTCGCCCATATGGTTTCGTGGAATATCAATGCCGAAGCGACCAATGATAGGTTCAAGGTCATCCTCATTAACTCTTCGTCGCCCAATTCTACTGTTAAGATCGCCGCCGATCCACACAAAGCTTTGCTCACCCGCCTTCCGTAGTAAAGAGCTGATGCCCTGATAGAAGTCGTCAACGTGTGTCTCTGTGGCTTTAGCAGTTGGAGCGTAGCATGCAATAATTGTCCAGTCTCTCTCATTCCCTCCTGCCTTCAGCCGAGCAGCCATTGCTCTCCCATTCTCATCGATGTCCACAACTGCTCCAGCTCGTTGCCATGCTGCTACCGCTGGCGGTGATAGCAGTATGGCGATTCCTCGATGTTCACCACCATCGACATTATGATGAAGCAGTTTCCAACCGTCGCCGACATCGACGACACCTGAGCCGTCGAGTCTCGTCTCCGAAACAGTCATTGCGTAGAAGCCGTGTGTGTAGGCACGCAGCTTCAAGATCTGCGATTTTGTGGCGAAGTCGAGTTTCATCGAGCGAATGTTGATTGTCCCCAATCGGATTTTCAGACCTCGCCCAGCATAGCCGACAAAGCTCATTGGTGGAGTCTTTAAGCTGATGAGCATTATTGTGTGATGAGGTGTCGACTGATCATTTCGACCCCCATCGTTGTTCCGGCGAGCGACGACCGAGGTGGCTGATGCCACCGTGACAGGGTCACCATCCCGATTATCCGGAACCACGCGAGCAGTGAGATCGACCACATTATGACGGTGTTGCCGATCCCTTAGCCGCCGCCATCTACGATGCGACGTTGCCACCGCTGCCCTCTGCCACGGAGGCGCTCTCCTCTTCTCGTTGAGGCAGCTGCTCGCGAATTGTGGGACTGGGTTATAAATAAGTTTGATTTCTGCCCCCGCCCCCTCCCCCTTTCCTTTTGTTTCTGTTTTGCCCTTTCCCTTTTTTAATTGCCTTTCGCTCTCCCACCTACCCCGGCTCTTTGTTGGGTATGTGTAGTTCTTGTGGATTACAAACCCCCCCCCCGCGGTGTGCCCTTCTTGTTCCTTGTTCCCCCCTGTCTTTTGAATATTTATAGTCATTTTATTATCTTCCTTTTTTCGCCTCAGGGAAACATCATATCTTCTCCTCCTTTTTTTCTTGTTCCTCTTTTTAATTTTTTTAAAATGGTCTCCGTGAGAGAGCATCACTGATCGCATGAAATTTACAAGGTCTATGGTGTACTTTAAAATCGATCTCCGACAAAAGTAGGGACCATCTTAAAAGGCGGCCATTTTGTTCGGAAAAATTCATTATGCATTTTAAAGCGGAATGATCGGTTTTTATTTTAAACCTTTCCCCCAGCAGATAATGGCAAAAATACTTAACGGCCCAGACGACCGCTAATCCTTCTTTTTCGGTAATGGTGTAATTTTTCTCGGCTGGAGCTAGGGTCCTTGAAGCATAAGCAATCACGTGTTCCATTCCATCGTATTCTTGCGATAGCACTGCACCAAGACCTTCATTACACGCGTCAGTTATCAAAAAAATTGTTTTTGGAAATCAGGGGTTTTTAAAATAGGGTATTCACTGAGCTAATTTTTTAAATCCTCGAAAGCAGCTTGACATTCTTGGGTCCAAACGAAAACAGTGCCCTATTTTAATAATGTATTTAGAGCAGAAGCTCTTGACGCGAAATCCTTACTAAATTTTCGATAATATGAAGCCAGACCTAAAAACCCTCTCACTTGCTTTATCGTCTTTGGTACCGGATATTCTTTAACTGCTTTCACCATATCGGGATCGGGTTCGATTCCATTTCCAGAAACAACATGTCCCAAGAACTTGACTTTAATCCGTCCAAAACTGCATTTCTTTGGTTTCAGTTTCATGTTGCCTTCCTGTAACCGTTCGAAAACACCGGAAAGATCCTGTATGTGTTGTCCAAAAGATGATGAATAAATCAGAGTGTCATCAATATATGCTTATACTTTATCTTCCAATCCGGTTAGTAGAAACTTAATTGCTCTCATAAACGAACTAGGTGCACATTTTAAACCAAAAGGCATTACATTGAATTCAAACAGGCCACTATCGGTAATGAACGCATTCTTTTCCTTATCATTTTCCTCCAGCTCCATTTGCCAATAGCCGCTCGTTAGATCTAGGCTGGAAAAGTACTTTGCACCGTTTAATTTGTCTAAACAGTCCTCAATCCTTGGGATTGGGAAGACGTCAGACTTCGTCACACCGTTTAGTTTTTTAAAATCAACGCATATCCGATTACTGCCATCCTTCTTACGTGAAATAACTAGAGGCGATGCCCACGGCGATGCTGACGGTCTGATTATTCCGTGCTTTTCCATATTTTCTAACTGCATTTTAACATCTTCCTTAGCGGCGTGAGGGATTCTATAGGGTCTTTGGTATATTGGAGAGCTATCACCGCAGTTTATCGCATGTTTAACAAATTTTAGGCGTCCAAGGTCATAATCTGAAAATGAGAAGACACTACCACGGGAGTTTAAAAAGCGTATCATTATCCTTTTCTGGGCATTTGTTAACTCACATTCCGATAGGGATAAGTTAGGAATACTAATCTCATATTTGCATAAGGGATGAGATTCGCTTACCGCCTTATCGTCATCACTCGCGGGGATTTCAGTTGCATAATGTCCAGTGACATTTGCTACCCGTTTATCGTCTATACTCTTGGAGCCCCACATCTTTATAACTTGGTCATCTAATATACATTCCCCTTTTGCCACGTTTAAAACACAATTATACTTTATCATGAAATCTATACCTAAAATGACATCATATGGAATGTCCTTACTTAAAAATGCAGAATGAACATACCGTTGTAATCCAATTTGTAACTCTATCTCCAATACCCCAACAGTTCCGATCCTTGGCCACTCATTGTTTTCGCCATTTTGTTACCAGTATCCGTCGTCCATCTCTCCTGTAAATTATCCAAACGTAACGCAGTCCGAAACTTTAACAAACAAATATTACATCCAGTATCGCAAAGAATCTCTATTGGTATTTTTCCAAAAAGTTTGCCCAAGATCAAAGGGATACGGTTCAAAGTTAGATTATTAGGATTAAGTTTACCTGTGTAGATGCAAAAATTTCCGACATCGGGCTCATATCTATCTTCATAACGACTGTGGATACTGTTAGTTTTTCGGTCTCGTACCTTTTTCTTACGTACATCAAAAGTTTATCCAGCCAGTTGTTTCCAGTATGATTTTCGAGGTTCCAAATATTTTTATCAGTCGCCCTTAACCCACAGAGAGATGCTTAACCCCTTAAAGAGAAATGCTCTCATGTGAAGCGAAGTTAAAGGCACGGTCCGTCGTGTTTGGGGTTCACGACTTAATACGTCCCACAGCCTTACATGAGGCAATTTGTTCCCGAGGCCATAAATCGTTACAAAACCAAAGCTCAACCAAACACAATATTTTCATTTAAAATACCAAGTTCCTTTTGATATTCATAATTATCCCCGAGCGGTGGTTCTTATATTTTATGGGGTGAAAGAATACCTGGGTACACCACGGGTAACCACCCAATTTTACTCTTATTTCGAGATAACCGACCCCTACAACATAATTCAATCTTCAATTTCGTGTAACATTCAACATTTTTGCTCTAAAGGTAAGTTTATAAAATTATTACGAATTCTCAAGTGCCCTTAAACTCTACTCTACTACCGGGGTATATTTCATATTCTTCCTGGGTCGGGACGGCCTGATCTTACCCTTACTCGATTTTTATGAACTTTTGGAATCTCCTAATTTCTCGTATTCTTTCCCTAATTTAAGTGTTTTAATATTTAACTTTTCCCAACTTTGTGCAATTTCATTAAACCTTTAAAATTGCCAAACTGGGTTTTACTAACGTATACCCATCTAAAATCCATTCAATCCCTACAGAAAACCCCTAAATTGCCATCTTTCCGAGTCTAAAATTCCATACGACCCGCTTGAAAATATATATTAGTAACAATAAATAATTTCGAATTATTATTATTATATAAATTTTGACGAATAATCTGCGACTGATCCGGTAGCCATCTTAGTCGATATAATGTTGTGCGAGGACATGGACGATATGTATTACTTGCTTTTGTTCTTTCTTTTCTCTGTTAGTGTGTTGTGTAATTAGTATAGTTAACGTGTTTGGATATGCATATCTCTGTTTTTGCTTTCGTATTAATATTTCATCTATTATTAGTTAAGGCTAATCAATGTAGTTAGTTTAATTATAGCGATAATTACGATACTGTAGACCTTATTGTTGTTGGCCTACGTGGTTTTTCTTGGTTTTTAGTATTTTTTATTTTTTGCGAGTTATAAGATGTAATGTTCGTTTTCTTTACTCCATTTATTGCTCTTTCCGACTTAAGGACACTAGTTGGGTTCGATACATAATGTATATACCGGACATCACCATGCCATTAATAGGTATATGCACCTAGTATTTGCGTATTTAGGATGCCCAAAATTCCATTTATTCAAATGAGCTAAGAAAATTTGGGAATACAAAAGACTAAAGAAATTCTAAGCACTTCAGCTTGAGCGTAAGGTATTTGCACTCAGAGAGGAGAAATTTTCACGCATTGTTTGAGGATACACGGCTTAATTTCATTTTGTGACAATCTGTGGTTTGCTTATTATCAAAGAAACTGTACGAGCATCGTGTAAATCAGCCCCAACCTCCCGAGACCTTGACTGCCCTATAATACCTCTTGTTAGAAAACTCCTAAAAAGTACGGCGTTATAGTATTTACCCCTGGAATTACTTCGATCGAACCATCAAAATTACCAAAGTTCACAATAATACGCCTAAGTGGTTAAGCTTGGTAGTAACACCGAGGAAATCACTTTGTACTAAAACGAGCTGACGACTTAGTCAGATGCTATTCCCAGTTGCTGTTAACTCTGTAAAGGTACGCTGCGGTACCCCCATGCTCAAAATATAATCACAATACCCCAATTTCAATAAAGAAAAAATCGCGTCCTCTCGCGAATCGTTTTGAACCCAAATCGAGCAAGTGCAAAACCCCGTTTTATTGTCTGGAACGAGTTGATCGCTGAGTTTGGCCTCGTTTTTGTTTATTCCTGTTTGCCTGTTAGGCGATGTACTATGTAAACCCCGATTTAGTTTTTCACAGTTTTTGCATTCGTCCTTGTTATTTGACAGTTCTGAGGTTTGATCCTGCACGGGGAATTTAAGCCCGCTGCAGAACTTTCAATATTGACCGCTCGACTATCGAGTTCTGGTGGATTTAGTTAAAATTTTAGTAATAACTCGAATGCACATTTTTGATAGTGCAGTCAAGACACTGTACAACTACAATGTGTACAGTACAGTAAGGCCATAGTATAAGTTAGAGAGAGGAAGGACAAAACGAAAGAGCAGCCAGCAGAGGCAGAGAAACACGAAGGGAGCCAGCAAGGAAACCCCAACAGAGAGAGGCGCGGACGCGTCTCAGAAGCCAAGGGGGCCCAACGGCCCACGTGTAACACGAAACGGCAGGCTTAGCAGCTATGCCAAGTAAAACTACGGTAACCGGCGCAATACGGGCCGACTTCAAGAGCGCCACATGCCTCATGCCTAAGTGCCAAACGTACCTCAGAGCGCATTAGTCCTAATTGTGGGACGGGCGCCACCGCCCATCAGAACTGTTAGAACAGCGATATTGGTCGCCTAGAAGATTGCCAAAGAGGGCATTTGCTCGTGCCCCCATATATTTAGGCGGCCGAAATGGTAACTAGGGGCTGCTCTTCAAAGTAATCGTGTAGAGTAAGTGTTTCCAGCAAGCATAATGTAGTTCAACTGTTACCCCACCATCAAATTCAATACCCATCGTCATAAGCCAATTATGCACGGATTTTAAGGACTAGAGACAACCCAGCTCCCGATTGGACTACGGAATACATTGAGGTCAAGGTAGTCTACAATTGGCACCAAACCTATACTAGTGGCGAAAGATCGTGGTAGACTCGATAAGGACGTTAGGCAGAATTTATAGGGCCAGGAGCGTACGCGTATACTGAGCTGCTAGTTATATGCTCCTATAATGGTACCGCGCTTGCAATGAATTGATTGATAGTAGCCGTTCATTTGTATTACAGTCGCCTAAGTGTCCACTATTAGACAGCGATGCGGACTGTATTCGGTTTTAGTAAAGTAGCCGTACTGATCGATAAGCTCGCATTGTAAATTCGTGGTTGTACTCGTACCCTGGCTCGTGCGCCTTCTCTATTTTCCATCGAATCCATCTGTTTGCGCCCATGGTTTTGTAGCTAGCTTTAGTGCACCATTTTTTGTGGCCAGCATATTTGTTGCTTTAAACCGAATTTCCTCCCCTCCCCGCACGATTCCCAAATACTTATAACGCCGAGCGTTATCGAGAGCGAACTTCGAAGCATACCAGAACGTGCGACCCGCGCTATAACTGAATTTGTTATTGCTAACAAGTGGACGCCTCGGGTATCGTTTTGGTTCGGTATTTCCTGGGACGCCTTCGCTCACACCGCCCCTCTCCCAGCATGGAAATAGACAAGGAAGCCCACAATAGAGTTGGTAGAGTACGACCGTTTTAACCTGTATCGTCTTGTGTAATTCTCCGACAGCCCGTGTTTAAGCAGTGTTGTATATAACCGCCAATAAAATCTTGAAAATCATTCCATGTGTCCAGCGTTGTTCATATTCAAGCGTAATAAGTACGTCCGATGGGATTGGCCGATCCGTCGTGCCACGGCTTGTGGACGAGAATACCCCAAGCCCTGAAACGTGCGGTTCACCATCAGGATTTGCATAGAGGAATAACGAAACCATAGCGAGAGCGGTCCACCAAAATTATCTGTCGAGCACGTTGCGAGATCGCCACACTCAAATACACTATAAAATTTATTAGGAAAACTTTATCAGCACATACGAATGCAAAAACTGTGAAAAACTAAGTTGGGGTCTACATAGTATATAGCCTAACGGGCAACCAGGAATAAAACCAAAACGAGGCCAAACTCAGCGATCAACTCGCTCCAAAGAAAAAACAGGGTTTTGCACTTGCTCGATTTGGGGTCAAAACGTTTCGCGAGAGGACGCGATTTTTCTTTATTGAACTTGGGGTATTGTGATTTTATTTTGAGCATGGGGGTACCGCAGCGTACCTTTACAGAGTTAACCGCAACTGAGAATAGCATCTGACTAAGTCGTGAGCTCGTTTTAGTAGAAAGTGATTTCCTCGGTGTTACTACCAAGCTCAACCACTTATGCGTAGTATTGTGAACTTTGGTAATCTTGATGGTTTGATCGAAGTAATTCCAGGGGTAAATACTATAACGCCGTACCTTTTAGGAGTTTTCTAACAAGAGGTATTAAGGGGCAGTCAAGGTCTCGGGCGGTTGGGGGCTGATCTACACGATGCTCGTACAGTTTCTTTGATAATAAGCAAACCGCACATTGGCACAAAATGAAATTAAGCCGTGTATCCTCAAACAATGCGTGAAAATTTCTCCTCTCTGAGAGCAAATACCTTACGCTCAAGCTGAAGTGCTTAGAATTTCTTTAGTCTTTTGTATTCCCAAATTTTCTTAGCTCATTTGAATAAATGGAATTTTGGGCATCCTAAATACGCAAATACTAGGTGCATATACCTATTAATGGCATGGTGATGTCCGGTATATACATTATGTATCGAACCCAACTAGTGTCCTTAAGTCGGAAAGAGCAATAAATGGAGTAAAGAAAACGAACATTACATCTTATAACTCGCAAAAAATAAAAAATACTAAAAACCAAGAAAAACCACGTAGGCCAACAACAATAAGGTCTACAGTATCGTAATTATCGCTATAATTAAACTAACTACATTGATTAGCCTTAACTAATAATAGATGAAATATTAATACGAATGCAAAAACAGAGATATGCATATCCAAACACGTTAACTATACTAATTACACAACACACTAACAGAGAAAAGAAAGAACAAAAGCAAGTAATACATATCGTCCATGTCCTCGCACAACATTATATCGACTAAGATGGCTACCGGATCAGTCGCAGATTATTCGTCAAAATTTATATAATAATAATAATTCGAAATTATTTATTGTTACTAATATATATTTTCAAGCGGGTCGTATGGAATTTTAGACTCGGAAAGATGGCAATTTAGGGGTTTTCTGTAGGGATTGAATGGATTTTAGATGGGTATACGTTAGTAAAACCCAGTTTGGCAATTTTAAAGGTTTAATGAAATTGCACAAAGTTGGGAAAAGTTAAATATTAAAACACTTAAATTAGGGGAAAGAATACGAGAAATTAGGAGATTCCAAAAGTTCATAAAAATCGAGTAAGGGTAAGATCAGGCCGTCCCGACCCAGGAAGAATATGAAAAATACCCCGGTAGTAGAGTAGAGTTTAAGGGCACTTGAGAATTCGTAATAATTTTATAAACTTACCTTTAGAGCAAAAATGTTGAATGTTACACGAAATTGAAGATTGAATTATGTTGTAGGGGTCGGTTATCTCGAAATAAGAGTAAAATTGGGGTGGTTACCCGTGGTGTACCCAGGTATTCTTTCACCCCATAAAATATAAGAACCACCGCTCGGGGATAATTATGAATATCAAAAGGAACTTGGTATTTTAAATGAAAATATTGTGTTTGGTTGAGCTTTGGTTTTGTAACGATTTATGGCTTCGGGAACAAATGCCTCATGTAAGGCTGTGGGACGTATTAAGTCGTGAACCCCAAACACGACGGACCGTGCCTTTAACTTCGCTTCACATGAGAGCATTTCTCTTTAAGGGGTTAAGCATCTCTCTGTGGGTTAAGGGCGACTGATAAAAATATTTGGAACCTCGAAAATCATACTGGAAACAACTGGCTGGATAAACTTTTGATGTACGTAAGAAAAAGGTACGAGACCGAAAACTAACAGTATCCAAGTCGTTATGAGAGATAGTATGAGCCCGATGTCGGAAATTTTTGCATCTACACAGGTAAACTTAATCCTAATAATCTAACTTTGAACCGTATCCCTTTGATCTTGGCAAACTTTTGGAAAAATACCAATAGAGATTCTTTGCGATACTGATGTAATATTTTTTGTTAAAGTTTCCACTATGTTTTCTTTTTTTATATTTTTTATTTTTTCGAGTATAAATTAATTCTTTCTTTACTCCATTATCTCTTTCCGACTAAGACACTAGTTGGGTTCGATACATAATGTATATACCGGACATCACCATGCCATTAATAGGTATATGCACCTAGTATTTGCGTATTTAGGAAATGCCCAAAATTTCATTTATCCAAATGAGCTAAAAATTTTAGGGAATACAAAAGACTAAAGAAATTCTAAGTACTTCAGCTTGAGCGTAATGTATTTGCACTCAGAGAGGAGACAACTTTCTACGCATTGCTTGAGGATACACGTCTTAATTATAATTTTGTGACAATGTGTAGTTTGCTTATTATTAAAGAAACTGTACAAGCATCGTGTAACGATCAGCCCCCAACCACCCGAGACCTTGACCGCCCCATAATACCCCTTGTTAGAAAACTCCTAAAAAGTACAGCGTTATAGTATTTACCCCTGGAATTACTTCGATTAAACTATCAAAATTACCAAAGTTCACAATAATACGCCTAAGTGGTTAAGCTTGGTTAGTAACACCGAGGAAATCGCTTTCTACTAAAGCGACTAACGACATAGTCAGATGCCATTCCTAGTTGCGGTTAACTCTTAAAGGTACGCTACGGTGCCCCCATGTTCAAAATAAAATCACAATACCCTAATTTCAATAAAGAAAAAACGCGGCCTCCCGCAAATCGTTTTGACCCCAAATCGGGCAAGTGCAAAACCCCGTTTTTCATTCTGGAACGAGTTGATCGCTGAGACTGGCCTTTTTCTGTTCTATTCTGATTGCCTGTTAGGCTATGTACTATGTAAGCCCCGATTTAGTTTTTAACAGTTTCTGTATTTTTCCTTTTTCATTATACAGTTTTAGAGAATTGATCCTGCACGGGAAATTTAAGCCCGCTGCAGAGCCTTCAACATTGACCGCTCCACTATCGAGTTATAGTGGATTTCGATAAAATTTTAGTAATAACTCGAAATGCACAATTTTAATAGTGACAGTCGAGACACTGTACAACTACAATGTATGCAGTACAATAAGGCCATAGGATGAGTTATCAGAGAGGACAAAAGACAGAACAACAACACAGGGGCAAAGAAAAGAGAAAAGAGCCAACAAGGAAACACAAACCTGAAAGAGGCGCAGGACGCGTCTGAGAAAAAGCCCAATGGCCCAGTATACGAACGAGGGACACGAAAACGAGCAGGCATAGCCAACCATGCCTAGGAGAATACGGCAACCGTCGGAATACGGGCCGACTACAAGAGCGCCCCGTCCCGTGTATGCCAAACGCATCGCAGTAGTCCTAATTGTGGGACAGGGCACAGCCACCCGTCAAAACTGTTAGAACAGCGATATTAGTCGCCTACAAAATCGCCAAAGACGACAATTGCTCGTGCCCCCATATATTTAGGCTGTCGAAATAGTAACTAGGGGCGACCCTTCAACGTGTTCAAAACTGCGTCCCCGGCAAGTATAACGTAGTTCACTGTTACTCCACCACCAAAATCGACCTCACCATCATAAGCTAACCATTCACAGATTTTAAGGACTAGGGGCAGTCTAGCTCCCGTTTAGAGTACTGAATACATTGAGACAGAGGTGATCTGCACTTAGCACAAAACCCGTCAGAGTGGCGAAACAATGCGGAAGACTCAATAGGGACGTAAGGCCGAATTTATAGAACCGGGAACGTATGCTGAGTTGCTACTTATTTGTCTTCCATAATGGTACTTCGCTTGTAATATACCGATTGAAGGCTTCGCTTTGCTCGCATTATACCTGACTAAGTATCCATCATTGTGCAGCAATGCGGACCGTAGTCGGTTTAAGTAAAGTGGCCGTACTGATAACCTTGCATTGTAAACACGTGTTTGTACTCGTACCCTAGCTCGTCCCCTTTTTCTATTTTCCACTGAATCAATTCAGTTGCGCCCATAGTTGTGGTGCTAGTTTTAGTATGCCGTTGGTGTTGCCAGCATTTTCGTAGCTCTAATCCGAATTTTCTCCCTGCCCCTCACGATTCCCCCAGATACTAGTAACACCGCGCGTTATCGAGAGCGAATTACGAAGCACGCCAGAACGCATAACCCGAGCCATAACTGAATTGGTTATCGCTGACGACGAACGTCTCGGGTATAGATTTTGGTCCGGTATTTCCGGGAACGCCTTCGCTCGTAATACCCGTCTTCCGGCGTGAAACTAGACAAGAGAACGCACGATAGAATTGTTAGGGTACGACATTTTCAACCTGTATTGTCTTGTATGATTCTCTGACTGTCCGTGTTTGATCAGTATTGTATAGTACCTCAAATAAAATCTTGAAAATTATTCGATGTATCCAGCGTTGTTCATATCCAAGCGTAATAAGTCCGTCCTATTGGACAGGCCAACCCTTCATGCCACGGCTTGCGGATGAGAATACCCCAAGCCCTGACACGTGCGGTTCGCTACCTGTGTTTGTCTGCAAAAGTAATGGAATTATTGCGAGAGTGATCTACAAAATTATCTATCGAACTCACTCGTGAAATCGTCACACCCAAAAAAAGTATAAATTTTATTAAGAAAATTTCGTCACCCCATATAAATACAACAAAGTTGCCCTTTTGCTAACTAGGTAGTCCGACGTTAAACACTCGGGGAATGTCGGATCCCCGTGGGGGCCACATAGGCTACAACCGGTTGAAGTATTTGATAGTAATCTAATTGAGTTGAATTCAAAATTTACCCTGCAAACACAAACTATCACGCGTTTTCAATTCAAATTAAGACAGATAAAGTAACTTCCTTTAGATTAATATAGGGAAAACCGGTTGCACATCATGACCTGTGAGCAGGATTCGGTGCCAACCTCCCTGGGGGACCTCAGCAATCATGCTGAAATACCAGACACGGGCGCAACCAATCGGGCGGGGTCCGAACACACCTCGTGAAGCGCGCCTGCGGCCTGCTAAGCTCTATAGCTTCTTGGGTCTGACCAAGAAAAAGGGTAAAATTACAAAACTCACGGTCTACCCTTGAGGTTATGATAGCCGGGGTCGTATGGGCATGGTGTTAGGAAGTTGCGCCATGCAGCTGCGTCCCGTTATTACATCGTTGGGGGCCACGTCGTGAGGCGTCCATTTTATTTTGGGTGACCGCAACGATGATAACCGCTTGTGAGAGTTCTTAGAATCTTTACGCTCTACCTACGAACATCCTCTAGGTTCAAATTTTACCTTTGTGTGGACCTCACGCATTAGGATAGAACTGTCGTGATTTATGCGTGTAGGCATGGCTCTTGTGTAGTGTGTATCGTGCATGTCTCAATTGTATTGTGGTTGGTAATATTTTGTGCCCTTGCCTGATCGACGGTCACAGTTTTTTCGCGTCCGGACCCGGCTCATTTGATTGGTTTTTTGGGTGTAGGCAGTAAACCGTGTCGCGGTCTGCAGTCCTGTCAAGTGCGCTGTCTCTTAAATGCACCTCATCTAGGGCACTATTTCAGGAACTTTGTGTGTAAAACGCGTTTAATTAATTAATTAGCCTACTATTTTGTTATCACTGTGTACAAAGCGGCTAATTTATTCGTGGAATTAACACTGCTTCGTGTTCTCGTGCGACACTTCAGCCTGTTCGTTCTCGCCTTTGACGTATACTCTCAACTGTTAACGTGTTACTGACCCGGCTTTGTTCCGTGCCATCAGCCTCGGTCGGGCAATTGCGTCGTTTGTTCAGCGTCGATTGGATCGCAAATACCTACTATTTCGGGACGAACGGACATTCAATTTTTCATCCGCCCTATTTTAGTACAATCGTCACTGTCACCGCCAGGTATTACGATTTTCGGCAACGTCAATCCTGACATCGTTGCCCATTGTGATATCGTTCGATCGCTCGGGTATCGTGGACCGCTCTGCGGACACTGTGCTACAACCGTACAATTTATTGTTACACCACTGGATTGACTCTTGCCTAGTGGACGATTGGTTTGGAAGAAACGGACGGTTGGTTTGGAAGATACGAGAACACCGTTATAGGAACATTGTAATTCACATTTATACATTTCTGTTATATTTTCTTTCGCCTATTCTTGTTTGCTTAGTAATATTTTGTGTAACGTACGCCGATTGTTATTCTGGTCGACTTAAGATCATTGTACATTCAGTAGTTCGTGTTGCATAATTGAACCGCTGCCTTTGCCTGGTTGTTTGGTTTGCTGACCGAGACCGTTGAGTTGTTTTGATATCAGTGAAGGTACGCTCGGAGAAAACGCAAATTTGGGGCAGACTAAGGTTTAGTGGCTATTCAGATCTATTTAGAGCTAGCTTTTGTACATCTGATGAATTCGTAGCCGAACGTGTGTAAATAGTAACCGCTTTCAATAATCCGTGCCCTAATCATTAGCCTTACTATCGACTTTAAATCACGCGTTTTCATTTACCCGAACATACACTGGTGTTGAGCAATTGCGACTAGGACTATAGATCCACGTTAATCATAACGGAGATTTGGAAAATGCCGACTTTTTCGGTGCGACTGATAGACACATGGCGAACACTACACGCTCCAGACCTCGACCTGCCGCCGGCAATGGCGAGCGACCGTTGACACCCCCACCTCGGCTCCCCGGATATTTGCGTCGGGGAGAGTCATCCTAGTCGCCTGGGCTAGATACAAACACTGCTAACGCCATTCTGCGCCATCTAACCACCCAGCCGGCTGGTCCTCCTATGATCCCTTTGGGGGATATGCCTACTTTTGACGGGAAACCCGGAGGCCAAGATTTCGAGGACTGGGTTCGAATGTACAATCATCTCGCCAACGCCAATGGTTGGATCGCCGGAAATTAATTTGTGTACCAGCTCTCTTGCGTGGACCGGCAAGGGAGGCTTTCGAGGGTCTTCCACCGAGAAAACGTCAAAGTTTTCTAAGATTAGATGCCAACTTGCGTTTTTTATTGTCGTCCTCTCGCCGCCCAGAGAAATCATTATCAGGACTGTGAACCCGACAGCAAGGAGCAAATGAGCCAGTTGTACGGTTTAGAATTGCAGAAGTTGTGTGATCGCGCTTTTCCCGACATGGAAGATGAGCAAAGGGACACCATGCTTCGAGTGTTTTTCCAGAAGGGTTTACGACCTGAGGTGCGTACGCAGGTCCTCAACCAGATCCATGAGTGTGAGACGTTCCGGGATACAGTGGGTGTCGAAAAACGGTACGAAGACGCTAGCTCTGCTTGCCCCGATCCTGATGTGCAGGTCGCTAGCAAGCCCCGCACCAAAACTGTGAATTTTCTGCTCGAAGAGGGTGGTGAAGGCTTAATCACACAGATTCAGAACATGATGGAGGAGCATCGTAAGGCGAACACCAGCAATAGCGATACGATAAGTCGGTTGTTGGATGTGATTGATAAAAGGGTCGAGAATTCGCATCAGTTAAATGCACTCGCGCAGCCTTTTCTGCCTAACGCGCCAGTCGCACCGCCACCGCGCTTGCAATCGCCGCATATTTCTTGCTATCGCTGCGGAGAGCCAGGGCATGTCATGCGCGAGTGCCCATACCCCGTGCGTTATCCGCCTGCTGAGAATAGTGCGCCGCGTAATACCGAGCCAGCCTCACTTTACGTATCTAGTGCCGTGCGTCGAGAGCCCGGACAGCAGGGACCAAGAAATGGCGTGGGAGCCTACCCACGAAACGATAACTATAGCGCAGGCCGAGGAGGCCCACCCCCGCAGTTTCGACGACCAGAGAATGGAACCGGGTACCGGAGTACTTCGGGGTAGAACAACCCACCCAATGGCGGGATGCGACCCGGCGGCCCAGATCAGGTAGGACAGCAATATAACCGACCGCTACCTGGTTTCCCTAACAATGATCGCGGGAATGGAGAATATACCGCCAACCGCCAAGTCGATAGATACAATGCTCGGCCGCCACAGGCCTATGGATACCAACGGGCCCAAAGCGAGCGACCCCAACCGAATCGAGGGATAGAGCCCC
Organism: Trileptium ribeirensis; assembly: GCA_030248225.1. Taxonomy (NCBI): domain Eukaryota; kingdom Metazoa; phylum Nematoda; class Enoplea; order Enoplida; family Thoracostomopsidae; genus Trileptium; species Trileptium ribeirensis. The sequence goes on along the minus strand of JASANE010006274.1, from coordinate 20,018 downwards.
AGCAGCAGCCTGGCTGATTTTATTCACGGGATGAGGGTAATCGAAATAATGGTGCTATACAACGCCGGCGATACCAGTAAAATTGTAGCGCATCGCAAGGTAGCGGAAACCGAGAACCAAGTCCAGCTACCACGCATCGGTTGGAATTGCTCAGTCGTGAACTTGGTATGATCCAAGGCAAGTTAGGATGTGGTGAACAGGTTGGACGAGTAAATGCTATCGCGACTACAGACGAACCATAGTACGACGACAACGGATGCTTGATAAATCGGCGCGATGACATGCACCCTTTTGAGACGATGGAATGACTTGTTGAGAGACACCTGAACGTTATCACAACCACTTCGAGGTTTGATGCCGCGCATCTTCCACGGAGTAATGATCTAGTTCAGGGTATGGACAGTCCCGGACTTATGGAATTTGGTCATAAGAATGTGGACGACGAACAAAATCGTAACGAGCTTACCAACACTGTATATAGTAATGAAAATACGAAATACCAAAAAGAGGGTTACTTGGGAGAGGGATTGTATATGTCATGTGTGGATGCACCTAGCGCAGGTGTCGATCCACGTGTATATATGTCTGCGAGCGAATTAAATGGCGAACAGCGAGGCAAGCGACAGACCGGTCAATCGAAACAACCGGCCATGCGTAGGCCCGGTATGAACGTACGAACTTTAACCGCATTTGAAGATAGTAATGTTAGCATGGAGATCTGTGAAGAAATGGAAGATGGTTGCGTTGAAAATTATAGGATGAGAGATTATAAGTGAAATGTTGATTTTATTGCCGGTAGTCCCCAGGGAATCACCTCAAAAAGGAATTACGGAACCCCCAAACTCTTTGGAGATGACTGCAGAGAATGTGAGAGAGGATGTTGTCGTAATTGAGCCATTATTATTATTTTCCTAATCTGAAGCTGACCATCCGAGAGAGTGTGTTGAGAGTGTTGATGTTGATTGTTCTGGCAGGGAAGCCGATGATGCGGATATGGCTCAGGAGAACACGGATGTATTTGGGTCGCCGTGTGAGACGCCTATGGAGCTTTTGGAGAGCGGCGCATGGTCAGCAACGATGGAGGCTGTGGCGTACGTTGTTAGGGCCCTCTCGGAGTCGCCCAGCCTTAGTTCCAACGGGAAAGGGGGAATTATGACGGTACGTTAAGTACTGCTTGTGCGTCCATTCTATCGGACGGATACGTTCGACCTCATTGGCCCTACTATGTTGGAATTCAGTCGGCCAGAATGCAGAAAGCTTTTCGAGACGCGAATCTTGAACTCCACGAACTTCTGTGCGAGGCGCCCTATTTGATCGAATTCATCCATCGGAACCATGGTACTCACGGGTTCCGATCAACATCGTTGTTGACCAAACAATAGGTAGTATGGAGTTTGACAACGAAACTCACCGACTTACTCGATTAGTACTGCTAAGCGCGCGCTTACGACTTTTACGCCGCCCCGACATCACCAACTTGCTTGAGACCGAGGAAGGTAAGCCTGTTGGCACAGAAGTGGATAGGGATAACTTAATTTGAGAATTAGGCTTGCTTTCGTGTGATGGCACCAGCCACGTTGTCGCGAACCAGGACGACCATCTAGCCGCGGCGCTAGCCGCTTATCTTGACTCATCCTAGGAAGAGTCGGAGGACGGCTCCGACAGCGACTCCGCTTTACGGGAATACTTAGTTGAGTCGAATCCTAAGGATGCGAATAACGGGGAAACCAAAGGCGGAACTACGGGAGAAGTTGTGAATAACGAAACCGAAAGGGAACTCAATCGGAACGTGACACGACCCTCTTCACCGAGCCTAAATAATGGCCCCGGACATCCTTCGGGTAAGTGGAGAATATGTATGATTCTGTTGCTAGTTTGGCTCTCTGCGCTCAGCTGCACACTCGTAACGCTCTCGCCGTTTCAATCGTTTTACAATCTCGCGATTAGGTGCATTCGTGAATCGACAAGTAGGGGTTGTCATCGAACCATAGGGCTTGGTGGTCACCTCTGACCAGACTACGCACTTGCCAGTGGTACTGCAGCTATCACTACGGGATTGGGAACGCAAGTCCGACCCCTTTGCGAGCGATTTCTGCACACCCTACGAAGCAAACGGGTCTTGCCGCGCTGATTGCTGCAGGAAGGTTAACTGCACCGAATACCCACAGTTGCATGAGACCCTAAGCGCTTTGGAACCCGAGCTCGATGACGCGTATCATGGCGTACTGGACACTAACTATTACTCGCTACTCGTGCACTCTTTCTGTGTAGCAAATGAACAACTATGCGATCTTACCAACCATAGAGAAAAACGCTTTGCAAGCCTAATTGCTGCTGCCGCCGGCACCGTTTCAGGTTTTTTAGGCCTGGGAATGGCTTTTGCCAATGGAGTCCACATTAATAATGTTCGTCAACAGGTGACTGTCCCCGAGAAATTCACGCGTGAAACGAACGACGTCTCCTTTCGAAATACTAAGGCCATAAGGCAATTGACCCGAGCGAACGAGGACATTTACGCATTTCTACACCATAGCATGCAAGATGCAGTCTCTATGATAGAGCAAGTTCGATGTGCTGAACAGAAAGAGATCGCGCACGTGCACCACCAGTTAATTGATCACATCCTTCGGGCCAATATGCGCTCGTCGGTACAGGCAATAATGGAATCCATGCTGAACGGCGAGTTGTCTACCGCCGTCATCGACGTCGTTAAGTTACGACAATTATTTTCCATGGATCCACGCATCTCCAAGACTATCCTCATGGGCGAACCTAGTCTAGCGTATCAATTCGGTTGTGTCATGCCTGTGAGTATGGACTTAACCGCATTCAGCTTTGGTATCGTTCTGCAATTACCATTGCCAAAGCGCAGTTATGTACGACCCTATTTTCGGATTTATAATACCGGCTGGAATGCACCTGCCACGCTGACGCAGCTGAGATTGCCGCTGCCTCAATACGCCGCCCGACGGGGCCACATTCGCTTCGAATCACTTAATTTGGGAGCATGCAAGCAAAGACAAGGAATTGCTTTTTGCGAACCACACGCGTTGATAACTGACCACCGCACCAATTGTTTAGAATGGATTATTGCAGGAGCACATGTGCCCGAGACCATCAAGCACACATGTGGCAACCGCTCGCTTATAGGCCCGCTTGCTAATGATAGTCCTTTACACACTACTATTCAACGTGTGCTAATTCGGACCAGTGAGCCTGATGTCATAGTGACGAATCGAAGAAAGCTTGCACATGTAACTTTGGGTAAAACCATAAAGGTCCCGCCTAACGGAATTTTATGATACACAGCTGGTTATAGGGTCAATAGTGCTCACTAGTATGTTGAAACCTGCGAAAATTACAATAAAATTTGGACGAAATATCACTATTGACCGGCCATCCGGTGTCAAACTAAGACCTCTGGCATGGGACTCGCTCGACAATGCTAAGGCAATAAACTTGCAGGTAGCACAAATAGCCAAAGAACAAGTACGCAAGGTAGTGAATTTCCCCGCTATGGAGTACACAGGATTCTTGCCGTATTTCATCGTTACCATTATTGTTGGTCTAGTCGGTCTGATCTACTGTATGACCAAGTGTAAGGTTCCGCCTAAGTATGGGTAAGATATTCCCCGATGGTTCCCATGCCGCGGACGGTTAATTAAATCTGACAATAGGCCTAGGAAAGCAATTCGGAGGATTAGAACGAAACAACGACTTCCGAGCGCTCCACCAGAGGAAGACGTCTTCCCGCGTACAGCGCCGACTGAGGTCACGGTTGTACCTTCGGGAACGCCGCGCGTGTTCGCAGTGTCCAACCGTCCAATAAATTATTAACCCCGCGAACTTCATCTGATGAGGAGCTTGTTTTCATCGAGGACGATGAACTTTTCGTTGCCCCCACTCGTGGCTTGCGCCGCGGACCTCGCCAAGGTGTGTTTACTAGACAGTTGAACACCATGAATGCAGGCAACACTCCAGTACTTATTAACGCGACCATACTTGGCACCCCAGTTACGACACTTGTAGACACTGGAGCCGATGTCTCAATCATGTCCCAGGTTTTAGCTGCCCGTTTAGGACTAGTACCTCGGGACGCAAATACTACCCGGATCGTATCAGCTACCCAACAGGAATTAACAATAAGTGTAGTGGTAAAGGCACCAATCACCATAGGATCGTTAAGCACACCATGCGACTTTCAAGTAACAACTGACACCCCATACGAATGTATCCTGGGCACTGACTTCATGGCCTTGCTACCATATGTAGCCATAAATTTCAAAGATCGCTGCTTGGGTCTATCAAACGGGACAGAGAACTGCTCGGCGCCTTTCGCCGACCAAGGGGATTATCGACCACCAGTCATCAATGTGGTGACTAGGAAATACACGCAGGTACCACCAAATACAGAGCTATTCATCAACGCTATCCCGGAAATCAACCAACCACCTACTGGTCAAGCTTTATTTGTACCAGACCCCTTTAACAGGGATGTTGCTATTGCCCACGCTTTAGTGCTCACTGGCCACGCCTGATTCCGATAGCAATGATGAATTTTGGAAACCTGCCTGTTGCCAAACATGCAGGGCAAACCATAGGGCATATTGAGATGCTTGATGATAACGAGGTCGAGTTCCTATAAGATAGTAGCAAACGTCTGCTTCAGCTCGCACCTCCACGCCACGTTAAGCAATAACAGCATCGGGGTTATACGAGACAATGTCGTACTGGTCATAATTGAGCAAAAGAAGACAATTGACGCCGAACGATCCATACAAGTTTTGAGTAAAATTGACTTTGGACAAACGACCCTTAATCCTTACGAACTCAAACAGTTGAAAACGACTATCTCTGAAAACGCGGATATATTTAGTGTACACCCGTTTGATCTAGGAAGGTGTGGTGTACACCAGCACAGGATAGTCACCGGACACGCGAGACCTATTAAACAGGTACCCTATCGCCTAGCACATTCATTGCGAGAGCCCTTACGTGAGGAACTAAATAATATGATGGAGGCAGGTTTAATAACGCCATCCTATTCACCCTGGGGCTCCTCGTAGCTTACGTCACTAAAAGTGACGGCACCCTACGCTTGTGTGTAGACTTTCGCAAACTCAACGTGGTCGCAGAAAGTGACTTATACTCATTACCCCGCATAGACGATATACTGGGTTGCCTCAGGAACACCTAATTCATGTCCAGTTTGGATCTCAACAAAGGTTTCTGGCAATTAGAGTTGGATCCCGAAACCAAGGAGAAGACCTCCTTCGTCACTGTCCACGGACAGCATGAATACAACGTTTTACCATTTGGTCTAAATTCTTCCCCAGGCGCCTTTCAAAAGTCCATGTCGATCATTTTAAAAAGCCTAGAATGGGAACGATGCCTCGTTTATATAGACGACATACTAATCTTTTCGCCCACATTTGAACAACCCTTAGCGAATCTAATAACTGTATTCGATAGGTTCCGCAAGGCCTATCTCAAATTGAAACCCTCCAAAAGCCAATTCGCACAGAAACAAAATACCTAGGCCACATCATTAGCTCTGAAGGAGTTAAACCGGACCCCGAGAAAACCACTGCTATAGATAATTATAAACGACCCGAGACTCGCAAAGAATTACAGAGTTTCCTAGGACTTGTAGGATACTATCACAAATTTATACCGCATTATTCTGAGATTTGCGAACCGCTCAACGCCCTCCGTCGTAAAGATAGTGAATTTAAATGGACTCCGCAATGTGAGGAAGCCTTCGGAAAATTACGTAATGCTTTGGTACAAGAGCCGTTACTTATATAACCGGATTTTTCTAAACCTTCAATACTACAAAGGGAGGCCTCTGGATATGCCCTAGGGGCCGTGCTCTCGCAGCAGACGGATAAAGGGACATTGCCAATTGCCTACGCGAGCTAATCACTTGTGCTTTATCAACGCCGATATCCCGCCATCGAAACTGAAGCCCTTGCCATTAGATGGGCCGCTCTACATTTCAGACACTACTTACTTGAACATGAATTTCATGTCAAGACTGACCATAAGCCACTTAAGGCATTGTTCGAGAGACCGCCGCGAAATTCACGACTAGCCCAATGGCGTAATGAGCTACTGATGGAATTCGGTGGTTTCAATATTGAATATAGACCAGGTAAGGCGAATGCCAATGCAGACGGACTTTCACGCGATCCCCGACATGACGTAGAGTTTTCCTACTCCTCAGACGAAACTGAATACGACGAACACGACCATCCTCGCATGGTCGCTCTAGCTGTCAAAGGATAGGATCGTGGTAAAGGCAAAGCTCCTGCTAGACCACCGCGGAGACTTACCACTGAAGAAGCTTGGAAACGACTTACGCGACAGCTCATGGGACTTCCCCCGGACGCTCCTGTTACCTTACCAACCGGGTATGTTCGAGAATGCTTCTATCGTATGTTCGGAGGACCTGGTTATGATCCTCTACCAGATCCAACGTGTTTTATTTTCTGCGGAGACGTTGACGACCCGTGGCATGAAGGAGTCGAAGTACCTTGGAAACGCACAAGTGGTCCAGGACCACCAGCCCAACCCACACCAGCAACAGAACCCACTGGTGAATCAATTCCCGGACCTTCATCGGCACCCGATCCATCCGTTAGGCCCACGCTGTCACAGGAACACCCGACCGCTCCGACACCGCCCGCTCCTAGTGCGGCGAGTGAAAGCACGACCCGTGCCACGGCAGGTACACCCGAAGCCGCTAGACCGCGTACCCTACCGACAAATGTCAGACGGAGGTATGGTGGTATGCCAGAAGTAGAGGAATTCGATACCTTAATTAGGGTCGCTTATGCATGCGGACTACGAGTACAATTATGACACTGGAGAACACATATACTTACCACACTTCCAACGATACGAGGGGAGGAACCTTCTTAATTACATACCTTACATTCAACGAAGGGATAAGCAATTTGGTCCTATATGGTGGTATCTGCATACTCGGCATTCGCCAGCCGACGAAAAGGCAGCGACCGCCCTTAAGTTAGAAGCCCATCGTTACAGACTCTGCCCCGACACTGCTATTCTATACCTACACCCAATCATGCCAAACGACCACCGACCTAAGCTATGCGTACCCAGACTGCTTATACGGCAAATACTCAAGCACGAACACGACACGTTATTCGGTGGACATCCAGGTTGAGATCGTCTGCTGAGCAAACTCAAACAATTCTACTATTGGGAGAGCATGGGTAAGTTCGTAGACGAATATGTGAAGCGATGTGTACTCTGCCAGCGATCACGGAATTTACCACAAAATGTCCGAGCCGCGCTTGGAGAAAACCCACTGGCTAGTACACACATGCATCGCATGTTTGTCGACATACTAGATACTCGGGTTTTGGCCCGAAACGGAAATCGGTACGTAATTGTCTTTATCGATCAGTTCATAAAACTAGTCGTCGCCACCGCTTTGCCCGATCAGACCGCTAAGAGTGTGGCTAAGGTTTTCGTCGAAGATGTGGTGTGCCGTTACGGCGCACCCGAAGAGTTAGTCTCAGATCGAGGGGGATGTTTCGTGTCGGAGGTAATGGAGGCCTTGTGCGCTAGACTACACACATTTAGACGCGAAACTTTAAGCTATAACCCGAAGGCAAATGGGGAAATTGAACGTTTCAACCGCACACTACTATTTCCCCTAAGATTAGGATTACCTGAAAAGGACCACACTACATGGGATGAAGTTCTACCCTATTGCATCATGTCCTATAACTCAGCCGTACACGCTTCCACGCACTATCCACCATTCATGCTCATGCACGAATTCCAACATTGAAACACAAACTGACTGGGATCGTTACCCTGGAGTAGACGCTTATCGTGCAAACGTACAACGGTGGTTAGCCACCATCACGGATAGAGCTTATCGTTCCATGCAGTCTGCTAGAGAATATAGGAAGCGTTATTACAATCGTAAAATTTAAGTCCCGACTACCGAGTTAACGACCACGTGTGGGTCTATCGATATTACACGACACCAGGATTATCACGTAAATTGGAACGTAGGTGGTGTGCACCATACCAGATTACTAAAATAATGCTACCTTGCATTTGTGTTAAGCTCCCCGGACAACCCAATGCTTCCGACCACGTGTCCACATGAATCGTACCAAACCATGTTGCCGACACCTAAGTAGCTTCCCGCACATGGCTGATTACCTCAAACCAGTCCCTCCTGCGTATGTTGAGGCAGCGTTACAGGAACCAGGAGAAACTATTCTTGCTGATAAGTATTTCGCTAGGGAATTACAGGCTGCTGAGCCAGAAGCAGTCGACCGGTTGCGCCAACAAATTGAAGGTGCCTCCTATGTAACTAGTGTAGAGATTGGAGAACCTAACCTGTAATACACGCAAGCTCAGGCAGACAATCACCGCGCCGCAGTCGAACAACAACCATTCGGGCTCCGGCTCATGGCTCATCAGGAGCCCCGCAACAAAACAGGCTACCCATTTGTGATCCCGACCGAACCCCGACACCGAATGGCCAGCCATCATGCAGGAACTCGCTACCCAAGATCCCGCTAAGTTGGCGTACGCACTCGATAAACCTCCCGGCACTTTCTCGCTGAGTATGGGCGAAACACGGCATAAACTAACCTTCCGACAACAGGAGAAATAAAGAACCAACAAGGCTCCTATCACTACTACGCTGGGGTAACGGTCGCTCCTTACGACCATTTAACGTTAACCACCTAGGTCTGGTCGAATTGCTCGCTTCCCAGGACCCGCATGAGCACTCGCCCCACACTCCTGAACTGGCTGCATCTCTTACTTCAGCAGTTTAACACGCTGTGCAAACCTCGCCGCTTACGCCCCCCCCCAACGTCGCGCCGCCATCTCTACACAAACATACCGAAGACCTCTATCGCAACGCCTAGTGACTGAGTCAGACTAGCCATTGGTACCATACCATATTTATTGCGAACCTACAGCGTCTTACGAACACCAATATCTAAACCTCGTAAGGCATACTCCGCCCCACCTACCCCGCTCCCACACACTCCGCTAATGCCATTCGGATTTGAAGCCACGTTAGAGGATTACGTCCCAGCCGAATGGCTTACGCAATATTATACACCCCTTAGACCATAACCCGCACAGTCCGCCCCAGTGTATAGTCATTCTTCTTTGGAACCCCAACCGACACGAGAACCTGAGCCTAAACCACTGCGGAAACCAGCTCATGCCCCCGCACCGACGAGTGAACCAGTATCATCTGTAAGCTCTGAGACCACATCGCCCGAAACTTTTGACCCCCGACACCACCACATCATTGGATACTTTCAGTCGCCCTATCACCTCTACCAGAACAAGAAACAGGCTTCCCACATGTTCCCTCCTTTGGACGATGGACAACCAAAAGACAAAACCAGCAAGCAAAATGGGAGATAGAACTGGAAGACAGGAGACGGAACAAAAGGTAAGCTGCCCGTGCCCGAGGAGAACTTCAGGACGCAACCGAACTGATGGAATACCTAAGGACGCAACCGAACTGATGGAATACCTAAGGGATCTCCCGTACGTTATACCCCCTCGGAAGCCCAAATAGCAGCCGATGAGATTGTAGAATTTATTGAGAGATTTTCCAGACAACGCAAAGCAAGTGAGCAAGACACGAGTAAGCAGCGCCGACCTTCCGAGTCTTCGGAAGGCGGTCGATCGAAGAGATCACGACCACGAGCCACACCAACGGACAGTGAGGCGACCTCAACCATTGACGTATCAACCAAGGGCTCCTCTATTAGCGGGAGGGAAACAGCGCCGCCGCGCAGCGCGCCCTCCGCCCTCAACAGAACTCGAACTCAACCAGCACGCACTAAACCACATGCCCGAACCCCAGCTAGAGCTCAACCGCATGTTAGTTGGGAAGATTGAGAAGAGGAAACACCTCTTAGTCAACTTTTACTGGGACCCCGTCAGAGGCCTCGCTTTGAGTTCGACTATCCTACTGATGAGGGTGAAGGGTCTGCGGAACTGGGCCCCTTTCCAGAAAAAGTCAGGGAGGAGAGAGAACCTCCCCAACCTACTCATCGACAACCTCATAGACAGGCCAGGGACCGTTGTCGCTGGCATGACGACTATAAACAATATGGGGAAGAAGCTCGGGTCATAATACCGCGCCTTGCCACCCAAGGTTTGGAACCCCAAACCACTACACCAGTTCGACGAACGGTACTTCTCGCTCAACCGACCCGGCGTCTTGATCCAGTTATGCCTATGAACCCCCATCTGGCAGTTCTCGTGCTCGGCACGATATGTTTGAACCTTTTAGGGATATATTTGACGAACAGGACATCGAGGAGAGTTATCTTTCTGTTTTATAATGCACTACGAAAATCCGACATTAAATTTGGTCTGTCGTGCACCAACCCCGTACTCGATCCTTGGCTTTAAATGTGCCCAAGCGACGCCTCATTCAATTCGCCCACTCTTGGTGAACACAACGATATCCGACGGGCCTCTGCCCGACTTCCCGCTAGCCCGCTATAACCCGTCAAAGTGCCCCCAGTTCGGAACACCAACTAAAGGTGGGCACTAAAAGACCCGAAAATTTATGTCTAAACAGAAAGTAGGCAAATCGCCCCTCATTGCGTTCACCACGCCGAAACATTTCCAAATATATCCGCGGGTCTCCGTCTGTTGGCCCGTTAACCCGGGACGGCCGATGAAAGCGCCCCACCACCATCGACACTCTCTCTATTTGTGGCGATTTCAGTGCCCCTCTAACCGCTGCCTTTCGGACCGGGAAATCGCCCCTGATTCGAATCGCCCTTCCGAGGCGATTCCAACGATACTCGGCGGGCGTCGCTCCGCCCAACCGTTAGTGCGGGAAAGCCCGCTGAGACCCTACATACACATATACGTCGGAACCCAAATGTGGATGCCGACCCGCCACTATGTGTACCCCCTCGTGTTTGCTATCGTTCGGCCCCGTTCTCCGTGCTGGGACCGAATTTCCCACCAGCCCCTCGAAAATTCTCCGGGATTCCTCTTATCCCGCTACCCCTCTCGTGCCCCTTCTTTTTCCTCTCGTTTTTCTTTTTCTATCTATTTAACCGACTTCTTTAGTCGGTTGCCGTCGCTGTGGCTGTGTTGTTGTTTTGTGTGTGTTTCCGATGCGAACTTGAGCGACCTTTCTGTCGCTCAGGTTGCCCGCATGTCTCGTGCGTGTTGTGTATTTATGTGTTCATGAGTATATGTATGTGTGTATGTACGAATATATATGTATGTATATATGTATATATGAACTTATATATGGGGACATGACAAAAACAGGACGGACGAGGACAATACATGCAAAATAGCGTTGAATTCATAAGTTTTACGGACGGACTGGACACGAACGACTAGGAAGGAAGGGGCGTGTATAGGGCCCTCCCGTGGGTTCCTGTGTCCCTCGATTAGGGTTTCCTGACAGTTGTGGGTATACGGGAATATTGTGCACTCCTAACCGCAAGATGTGTTCATTCCCGTCATCGGTTCCCCCCTGGGACGCTTAGAAATCCAGTGCCGCGAGACTTGGGAATATGTCAGAAACGAAAGTTTGGCTTTATCTCGCGAGCCAACATATAAACGTGCAATGCTTGCACGTTTACCCATGAAATTGATAGCAAGATTTAGTCCCCAGATGGACTCTTAGCAGGCTTACGTGGTTGATGAATGAGACCGCTAACTCGTCTAACAATAGAAATTTAGCCTTAAATCGACGAGTTAGCCAACAAAGTTTGATGAACGAGGACATGGAGACAGGACTGATCCGAAACAAGGACGAATTCTCAGCTTATTCCAAGCATATCTATGTGTAGAAGCTGATTTTCAAATTTCAAATTTGACGAGTGATCCAACCATTTTCGTGGGACTGTTGGGAATAACGGACGATTTAAATTAGGTAAGAGATTTAAAAGATTTGAGTGATGGGTTTTGGGTAAGAAATTTAAAATTTTTGACGAAACTTGAAAATGACAATTGGATAGGGTTCAGAATTTCGTTTGAATTTGGGTTAAATTCGCAGATGTTTGACCTCCGAGTATTCGGAGGGTTCAAATTTGATGTCGGCGATTTCGATTGAAGCCGATTCTCTCTAAAGAGGACCCAGGGTTTACGATACGTGTCAAAAATAAAATTTGGGGAATTTTCTAACTGGGCGCCCGGGTTTGAACTCAAAAAAGTGGCCGTCAAGAAATCCTCAACGATTGGATGGCGACGAAATCGCCATCCTTCAATACAGGCGAAAATTTTGAAGCGACGACCAACGCGTCGACTCTTGGAATCAGTTGGACATCGGCAGCGCGGAGTTCGGTCGACTTTACTGACCGTCTCCGACGCCTGAGTTTTGCATCGATTTTTGCTTTCTCGTGCTTGTCGTTTTCTTCGTTTGGAATGGGATTCGGCGGTTGGGGGACCCGCGCAGACATCTTCCGTCTCGTGAAAGGGGACTAGCAATTGCTGTCCCGGATCGACCATTGTAAGTCAGGGGAGAACCGTGAGCATGGGGGTTTACTTTCCCCAAATGTAACAATGACAGGCCATTCATAAATAACAAATTTATTTTATAGTAGCTTGACCTTGTACACTGTAGGTAGACCTGACGCCCGTTGCTGGACGTCTCGCTTTCCACGACGACTTGTCACACCTTCACGCGCTTTCTGACAAACCTCCTCTAGTCGAGTTTTGTTTTGGGCATCTTGAGCGGTTGCACGGAAGGTATTAAATTGTAAGCACCAAAGTCGAAGTCTTTCTGATTCCCCGTGGTTATAGGTAGGACAAATCAAAATGGACGCTTCTTGTCCATGTTTTACATGATGCGTTGCTCTTGAGTTAGGACTAGCGAATTTTTTTGAGTCGACCACGGTAAAATTCCCTAACGAAATAGTAGGGACTTGTTTCGTTGTTTACGATTACGGTTTACAGATTTACAGTTTAGTAGACTGTTGCTGATTCACAGAATAATGCGCCCATCTACTCGAAAATTTTTGTTACATACGACATGTCGTACGTGGCCGTGTTACATACGACATGTTGTATGTAACCCGTGTTACACACGACATGTCGTATGTAACCAATGCTACACACATGTATGTAACCAATGTTACATACGACATGTCGTACGTAACACTGGGACACAGAACTCTGCGAAACTCTACTCCAGTTTAATATTGGTGCCACCCATTTTGAAATTGGTGTCCCCCTCCTGTTTGATATTGGTGCCCCTCCAGCTTGATATCGGTCCCAACTCCAGTTTGATATTGATGCCCTCTTTGAGTTTGGTATTGATGTCTTATCCAGTTTGACATTGCCGTCCCTCTTGCTTGATATTGGTCCTCCCTTCAGTTTTATATTGGTGTTCGACTCCAGCTTTATATTGGTGCCCCCTCCAGTTTGATAGTGGTACCCCGTCCAGTTGGATATTGGTGCCCCCTCCAGTTTGATAGTGATGCCGCTCCATATTGATATTGGTGCCCTCTCCAGATCGGTGCCCTCTCCAGTTTGATATTGGTGCCCTCTCCAGTTTGATACTGGTGCCCCTCTCCAGCTTGATATTGCTCCACCGCAGTTTGATATTGGTACATCGTCCATGATATTGGTGCCCTTCAGTTTGATATTGATGCCCTCCTTGAGTTTGGTATTGGTGTCCCATCCAGTTTGACATTGGCGTCCTCTCCTGTTTGATATTGGCCCCCTGCAGTTTGATATTGGTATAGATGCCTCCTCCTGTTTAGTATTGATGTGCCGTGTTGATATCATATTTGTGGTTATTAATTTCGAATACAAATTTGTGAACATGTGATTTCGACAGATAAGTCATTTTACACTGGACTGTCGATAACAGCGCACAATCGAATCCATTCAGCGGTCGCTCGGAAACGCACAGTGGTCAATTTTCATCGATTTCTTCACCAATTGCCACATGTTGAACTATGCATGAGCAAACTGTCAAAATCATAGCGGGAGGCGCAGCCACAAGACTTTAGGCTTAGCATAACGTGATATGTAGGATCGTTAGCTTAGGTTAATGCTTTGTATATATCGAGAACGGGATACCATGCATTTTTTACTTCAGCCCAAAAAGATTTTCTAAATGGGGCCTAAAGTACAAAAACGTTGAGCCAGCTGCAAAATCGCTCTATTTGAGCCGGGCCCCATGTGGCTCAAAATGAGCCAAACTTGGCTCGATTGTTAGAATGTATTTTGGTTGGCACCGCCAGACATGTGTAGCGCAAATCTTATCTGTAAAGTATAGGTGTCGATATGCGAATTAACCGTAAGGGTCGGACCCCCCCGGCCAAGCCAAATCCGCCCCTGAGGCTCCGCCTCCCCACCTCCGTGCAACATTTTTTAGCAAAAATCGTGATGAAATTGGCAAAATAAGAAGGAAAATAGGAGAAAGTTTATCACAAATTGCCAAAATTGAGGAAAATTTTAGCGAAATAGGGGAAAAGTTTACCACTCCTAGCCTACCACCTGATCCGACGAACCTTGGACACCTATGCTGCAAATATTAAGTCAAGTGTTGGTAAATAAAACCGAGCAAAAATATAAATCTTTTCAAGTGGTGGTGCATTTATTTGTCAAAGTGAGGTCTTCTTTTACTGTTTAGCTATCAAACATGAGGGGAATCGCCAAAAAATCAGAAGCTACAAACTGGATTTTTCTTGTTTTTGGGGTTTGTTTTTGGACACCAATATTTCACAAGTACACTCCGGTCTTATATATTACATTATATAATTTTTAAGTCAAGAGGGAAATTTTTGTTGTTTCCATATCAAAATTTTTGTTGGGTTTGGGTCGCATTTTACATACGACATATACATTTGGATTAGCTTTATGTAGAAGCAGCAATATCATGGACAATGCAGGCTGTAGGGGGGGGTGCGGGGGCGTGTGTTGTCTGTGTTGGTTTTGGCCGGGGTTGGGGGTACTGGTCCTAGGGGTTGTTTTGGCTTGTTTGTTTTATTCTTTGAGGTGGTCCCAATATAAAACTGTGGTATATAAGCTGCAATATCCGGCTGTTTTCTTCGTTGGTTTTTGGCTTTTTGGCGGTGCTGTCTTGCTTAGAGGGAGGGGCACCAATAAACTCCAACCAACTCATGGAGAGGGCATCCATATCAAACTGAAGGGGGCAGCAATATCATGGACGATGTACCAATATAAAACTGTGGTGCTGCAATATCCGGCTGGGGAGGGGCACCAATATCCAACTGGAGAGGGCACTAATATTAAACTGGAGGGGGCACCAATATCCAACAGCACGGGGTTCCACTATCAAATTGGAGGGGGCACCCATATAAAGCTGGAGGCGAACACCAATATCAAATTGAAGGGGGGACCAATATGAAGCAGGAGGGGACGGCAATGTTAAACTGGATGAGACACCAATACCAAACTCAAAGAGGGCATCAATATCAAACTGGAAGGGCCACCAATATCAAATGGACGATGTACCAATATCAAACTGGGGTGGACCAATATCCAGTTGGAGAGGAGCACCAATATCAAACTGCAGAGGGCACCAATTTCAAGCTGGAGAGGCATCAACATCAAGCTGGAGCGACACCAAAATCAAACTGGTGGGTGGCACCAATATCCAACTGGAGGGGGTATCACTATCAAACTGGAGGGGGAACCAATACAAAGCTGGAGGCGAACACCAATATCAAACTGAATGGGGCACCAACATCAAACTAGAGGGGACACCAATATCAAACTGGAGGGTGGCATCAATATCTAACTGGAAGGGGCACCAATATCAAACAGGAGGGGGCACCAATATCAAGCTGTAGGGTGCACCAATGTCAAACTGGAGAGGGACACCAATACCACACTCGAGGGGGCACCAATATCAAATTGGAAAGTGCACCATTATCAATCTGAGGGGCACCAATATCAAACTGGAGGGGGACACCAATATCAAACTGGAGGCGACTAATATCAATACGGAGTAGTGCACAAATATTAAATTGGAGGGGCCACGAGTATCAAACTGGGGTAGGGTTTCGTAAAGTTTTGTGTACCAGTGTTACATACGACATGTAGTATGTAACACTGGTTACGTACGACATGTCGTATGTAACACTGGTTACGTACGACATGTCGTATGTAACACTGGTTACATACGACATGTCGTATGTAACACTGGTTACGTACGACATGTCGTATGTAACACGGGTTACATACGACATGTCGTATGTAACATTGGTTACATACGACATGTCGTGCGTAACATTGGTTACATACGACATGTCGTATGTAACATTGGTTACACACGACATGTCGTATGTAACATTGGTTACACACGACATGTCGTATGTAACATTGGTTACACACGACATGTCGTATGTAACATTGGTTACACACGACATGTCGTATGTAACAAAAATTTTCGAGTAGATGGGCGCATTATTCTGTGAATCAGCAATCATGCCGTGTTTGAGCTCGAACTGACGTCTCAGTTAGGAACGGAGGACTAGCCTCCGTTGGGCTTTAGGAAGCCCCAAAGTTTCATTTATTCAAATGAGCTAAGAAAATTTGGGAATATAAAAGACTAAACAAATTCTAAGCATTTCAGCTTGAGCGTAAGGTATTTGCACTCCGAGAGGGGCAATTTTCACGCATTGTTTGAGGATACACGTCTTAATCTCATTTTGAGCCAATGTGTGGTTTGCTTATTTATCAAAGAAACTGTACGAGCATCGTGTAGATTAGCCCCAACAGCACGAGACCGACTGCCCCATAATACCTCTTGTTAGAAAACTCCTAAAAGGTACGGCGTTATAGTATTTACCCCTGGAATTACTTCGATCGAACCATCAAAATTACCAAAGTTCACAATAATACGCCTAAGTGGTTTAGCTTGGTAGTAACACCGAGGAAATCACGTTCTACTAAAACGAGCCGACGACTTAGTCAGATGCTATTCCCAGTTGCGGTTAACTATGTAAAGGTACGCTGCGGTACCCCCATGCTCAAAATAAAATCATAATACCCCAATTTCAATAAAGAAAAACTCGCGTCCTCTCGCAAATTGTTTTGACCCCAAATCGAGCAAGTGCAAAACCTCAGTTTTTTCTCTGGAGCGAGTTGATCGCTGAGTTTGGCCTCGTTTTTGTTTTATTCCTGGTTGCCCGTTAGGCTATATACTATGTAAACCCCGATTTAGTTTTTCACAGTTTTTGCATTAGTCCTTTTTATTTGCCAGTTCTGAAATTTGGTCCTGCACGGGGAATTTAAGCCCGTTGCAGAACTTTCAATATTGACCACTCGACTATCGAGTTCTGGTGGATTTAATTAAAATTTTAGTAATAACTCGACTGCACAATTTCGATAGGGCAGCAGAGACACTGTACAACTACAATGTGTACAGTGCAGTAAGGCCATAGGATAAGTTAGAGAGAGGAAGGACAAAACGAAAGAATAGCCAGTAGAGGCAAAGAAAAACGAAGGGAACCAGCAAGGAAACCCCAACAGAGAGAGGCGCGCATGCGTCTCAGAAGCAAAGGGGGCCCAATGGCCCATGTGTACCACGAAACGGCAGGCTTAGCAGCTATGCCAAGTAAAACTACGGTAACCGGCGCAATACGCGCCGACTTCAACAGCGCCACATGCTCCATGCCTAAATGCCAAGCGTACCTCAGAGCGCAAAACTAGTCCTAATTGTGGTACGGGCGCGACCGCCCGTCAGATCTGTTAGAACAGCAATATTGGTCGCCTAGAAGATTGCCAAAGAGGGCATTTGCTCGTGCCCCCATCCATTTAGGCGGCCGAAATGGTAACTAGTGGTTGCCCTTCAAAGTAATCTTGCTGGGTTTCCAGCAAGCATAACGTAGTTCAACTGTTACCCCACCACCAAATTCAACCCCATCGTCATAAGCCAATTATGCACGGATTTTAAGGACTAGGGACAACCCAGCTCCCGATTGGACTACGGAATACATTGAGGTCAAGGTAATCTACAATTGGCACCAAACCTGTCCTAGTGGCGAAAGATCGTGGAAAACTCGATAAGAACGTTAGGCAGAATTTATAGGGCCAAGAGCGTACGCGTATACTCAGTCGCTAGTTATATGTTTCCTATAATGGTATCGCGGTTGCAATGAACTGATTGATAGTATCCGTTCATTTGTATTACGGTCGCCTAAGTGTCCACTATTAGGTAGCGATGCGGACTATATTAGGTTTGAGTAAAGTAGCCATACTGATCGATAAACTCGCATTGTAAACTTGTGGTTGTACTCATACCCTGGCTCGTGTGCTTTCTCTATTTCCCATCAAATCCATCCTTCTCTATTTCCCATCATGCCCATAGTTTTTGTGCTAGCTTTAGTGCACCATTTTTTGTGGCCAACATTTTTGTTGCTTTAAACCGAATTTCCTCCCCTCCCCGCACGATTCCCCAAATACTTATAACGACGCGCGTTATCGAGAGCGAACTTCGAAGCATGCCAGAACGTACGACCCGCGCTATAACTGAATTTGTTATTGCTAACAAGTGGACGCCTCGGGTATCGATTTTGGTCCGGTATTTCCGGGACGCCTTCGCTCACATACACAAGAAAACGCACGATAGAGTTGGTAGGGTACGACCGTTTTAACCTGTATCGTGTTGTGTAATTCACCGACTGCCCGTGTTTAACCAGTGTTGTATATTGTAACAGCCCGAGTTTTTGCCGAACTTTAAAGATTCAAAATTAGGCCATAAGGGCCTCAAAATTTAGTGTATAAAGGGCGGTCGGATACCGGTGGAGCGTGATCCAGGGATCTATTGACGCGTTATTGATAAATGTATTGAATAAAATAAATGCTATACTTGTGTTATAAATGTATAATCACGCTCCACCAGCCCGAGGTGCGCGGGGTGATTACGCACCAAAATTGAATCAAAATTCTACTGCAGAGGTATCCGATCGAGCCCAGGGTCACTATCAATTCATAAATGATAACGTTATGTCATTGTATAATTGATTTGTATTGGAAATCGGCGCGGATGCGTAGTCGGACGGGCCGGGGACAAGGGGAAAGATTTCACGATTCTATTCACAATTTGGCTTAACACTTTTGTCGATCAGGTCCCCTAGGTTTGATTCGGTGCGCATCCGTGGACCGTGACGTATATATATGTATTTGCTATTTGATTCAATAACGTATACCGTGTATGTATGTGTCCGGGTGTCAGGATGGATCGGGGTGTTGCGCGAAACCCTCATGACAAAAATTTGCGTTGTTGAGTTTTCTGATGTTTTGGGACCTGGAAAGGTCTATCCTGACATGCCGAGAAATGGGACGGTTATTTTATTACCATTTTATTTCATATGCGTCTTTAAAAGGGCGTTTCGAATACCTAGAAAGAACGATAAAACCGATCTGATTTGACTAAATTTTCATTTTCACTGGGTGTAAGAAAATTCAAAATTTTGGGGTTTTAAAGATTTTAAACAATAAGGGGGACATCCAACTATTGTTAGGGCTTCCTAAGGATTCAAAATTATTCCTTCGGGTCAAATTTCTCCCAACCCGTAAGTACTTATGGATCCCTAATCCCGCGTTTAAACCCTAAAACTTTCGGGCCCTAAATCACTACATCTCAAACCAAAACTTCCCGATTTTTGGAGCCCTATACCTCAATTAGGTCCTATTCTAATCATCCCACCATAAACCGGGGCCATCCGCCCCAACGGAATTCCACGGGATCCCCGTAACTCAATTGGAACCCAAAATTTACCTATCGTGCACGCATTTATCTGCTTTTTTCGGGGCTCCTAGGGTACTTACACTAAAACTAAGGTTTTCATAAGCAGGCGACCAGCCAGGGCATGGATATGATCCCGCCCCCGGCCGCCTGCTCCTTTCGGTTCCTGAAAAATAAACAAAAATACATAACAATCGTTGCTTATTTAGAGCGCCTGAAGCGCTTTTATATTTCTCAAAATTATAAACCTCGCGCCGACCAGCGCGAGGTTCTGCCTTGTTTACGT
>JASANE010006273.1:0-91526 GCA_030248225.1 Trileptium ribeirensis | reverse complement strand
GGAAACCTATAGAATCATCTTTTCATCAGTATTTTAACGTCTTACTTTTCGTACTGAAGTTAATTTAGTAAGAGTTTCTTATGTCGATATGTATGACATGCTTCAAGGATTCCAACGAGTCCAGGCAGGCCTCGGTCTACTTATGTCGGTAATCCACAGTAGGGGTTGCCTTTACGTTTTCTGTCCGTTTTATATTACATATTGTAGAATTTTATAGCAACCTTCTTAAAATTTGCAACGTTTTAATATTATTGCATTGATTACTAAAGTAGGCATGTGACCGTGGCCTATTATTGGCGAACACAGCGATATGCGGCGTCTCTATTTGGAAATCCATCGGTATTTTATAGTCC
Source organism: Trileptium ribeirensis (assembly GCA_030248225.1). Lineage (NCBI taxonomy): Eukaryota > Metazoa > Nematoda > Enoplea > Enoplida > Thoracostomopsidae > Trileptium > Trileptium ribeirensis. Next base: position 91,173 of record JASANE010006273.1, on the reverse strand, counting down.
GCCAAAGTGAGCCCCAAAATAGCAAGTTTTTATTTTTTACCCGAAAATAAGCAAGCAACCTATCTTTGTATTCTATTCGTTCCGCTAAAACATCTTCAGACATGTCCGGCTCGTTGTTGTCGGACTTTCCGTTAACCCAGAACAAGCTATAATAGCGCCCACGCTTTTACCAAAACTCTGTTTATTTTGGTCATTTTAGCACTTTTACATTGCCCACATAAAATGCTACCGTGTCACTGTTATTCCCTATTCGAATCACCCTATTATGGCGAATTTAAGGATCCCATGGGAGCATCGGTCTGCTCATGCGCTAAATTTAGCTATCTATTTACCTATCCGCCAAATGCCATCTACTAACATACATAAAATAATGCGCGAATAAAGACAATGTGAACCCGCCAACCATCCTGTTTTGCCATTTTACATTAAAATTGTTACGGACCGCTTGTTGGTCAATTTGAATTCGGTGCACAACTGTTTGCAAATACACTGCTTGCGCTGGAAATCTAGCCGTTTTGTATTCGTGAAAATTGAGGTAAAATTACTCAATGAATTAAACCAACCGGTTGATTCGAGAATACTCAGAGCTTATCTACATGATTGAATGGCTTGTGATGTCACTTTTGCATTAAATTTATTCGCGAACGCTGAATAATCGAAATTTATATGATTAGGCATTAAGGAACCGAACATCAGCAAATTGAATACGCCGAAATTCTGTTCCAACGCAAGGCATAATTTTCGGCACTTGGCGTTGACTTTGCTAATTTTCGATAGGCGAAAAACAGAATGAAATTCAGCTTATGTTCTGTAAGAAATGTTTGCGATTCGATATCGCTTATTACCAAATAGGATGGTTGGTGGGATCACATTAAGATTACTCACGCATAACTGAAGTGGGATCAGTCCCAATTTTACGTCTACCCCCTTGTGTTTGGTTTCTTTCGAGACTAATTTTCGCCCTGGGCACGAATTTGCCCTCAGCCCATGCAAATTCGGACGGAAACACCTTGCCGCCAGACTCGTCCAGTGGCCTGCACCTTTTTTTTTCGTATATATCTTTAATCGACATTTTGGTCGGTGTTTATTCGTGTCTGCTCGTTTTTCTCCTGTTTTGCGTGCTGTGTTCGCGACCTTTTGGCCGCTGTCTGGTTTTGCTTTCATTCAGCTTGTTTTTATTTTATCCGCCTTACGTTTTGCTTTCTTTCTGTCCATCTCTCTTTTCTCGTTTCTTCACCGTTTGTCTGTTACTTTGCTTTTAATTAGTTTAGCCAATTAATATTTTAATATTAATATTAGTTAATATTTGCCTGCGCATGCATGTGTATGGAATAATATAATCCATATAAATAGGACAGACAGATACATAAATATAACGAATGTGTATATATGTATACACACACAAAATACATATAAACTTTCGTTAATATGCGTACGTTTTATAAAACTTAAGGAATGTACTCTACATAGCACCTATTGGTATACGGGGAGGGTTTCGAGCAGTATGGTGGTTGCAAGGGGTTAGGGCCAAGGGTGTGTCTTGGGGAAGTGCCCCTGGGAGTGTTTCCCAAGCTGGGTGTCTCTCTGGGTCGCACCTGTGGATCCGTTCCCTATGGGATGATAACAGTGAACTTGACAAGATGAATACTGTTTCCTAGGCAGACAGGTCAACGTGCAATGTTTGCACGTCTACTAGTGGTATCGATAGAAGATATGGTTGCGAGCATGTTCAACAAATGTGAAAAATCAAAGACCCGAGAAAACTAGACCTTCTGGCGACATATGAGATAATACTAGTTACAAATAGGAAAGCGTTTGGACAAATTTGCTGTAATTGATATATTATAACTTAAACTTTTCAGCTGTTTTGGGACTAGGTTATTGTTCTCTGATGAAAAATCCATCGTCAAATGCGAATATCGCTATAATATTTCAAAGCGTCTAGATAGGTTAATGTGTATGGCTTAAGATGTTCCGCGATACTTTAATTCAGTAAATTTGATTCATTTCAGATGTTGCCCTTGTTGCTTGACGTTTGTTTCCGAACTTATTTACTTTAACCTTAGCCTCAGATAGGATAACTTGTGGGAAACAATAGGTTTTGAGCTTGATTTACTAAAATAAAGTTTAAACTTCGAACGATGCAATAAACAAGTAAATTTCCTTATTGAATTTGCGATTTGAAAGATAACCTTTAAGCGATACTTCAGTTGGTAAAAAGTTCGGCTCCTATTGAACGATTATAAAATTTGTACAGAGAAGATAAAGCAAAATTTTCGAGGTCGGATGTTCGACTTCGGCAGCATGGACTTCGGTCGCCTCTACTGACCGGCTCTGTTCCTATATTTTACATTGTTGTTTTTAAATGGATTTTTGCGTGATCGCGCCTGTGGTTTTTACATTGATTCTGCTCGATCGATCAAAAAGTATGGTAAAGGGGAGAGTAACTTTGTCTTCGGACACTGCTCGCATCTGACGTAACTATTGGGTGGGGCATGGTGTTAGGTTTGAATTTTAATTTTTCCAAGGAGCGTATAGGAACGTGGGTATATCTATACATTTATACCCCTAAAATTGTGTAGGTGGACATAGCTTGTCTTCCGCCTACTCGAGCTTATTGCCTCATCCGCCTTATGGCGCGCGCCCTATTTGTCCTCAAATTCCGATATCAAGTACAATTATCATATGCAGCTTTCACAAAGGGTCGAGTTCCGATTCATGTGATTAGGAAAATTTGGCCGAAGTTCTTCTGATTTCTTATGGTCTCAGGTGGATATAAAAACTGTTCGGATATGCTAGATCCACATTTTAGATGATGGCTGAGCTGAGCCAAGGACCTCAGACAATTTTCCCTGAGATTCCCACGGTTACAAATTTTATTGGAAATCATATTGATGGAAACTTGCATTCAATTCTGAGTGTGTATGTTGTATGATTGTTTAGAGATTTGCAGTTTAGTTGAACGCTCAGCGCTCATGCTGCGCTTGGAACCGAATGAACTTAAAACGTAGGAAGGTCTACGTGTAGGCCATTGCGGGCCTCACTAAGTCCACGGGGTGGGTGACAAAATTTATTAGTGCTACAAAAAGTATTTGAAGCTATGAAAATTTGGGTGAATTAAGCCCGGTGATAGAGCGCAAATTTTCCCCTCGCGTATTTCCCCTCCCCGGAAAAATTACGCTAACGTAATTCTTCCCCCACACCCAGGATAATTTTTCCAGTATAATTTGAATAATACATTATTAATTTGAATTATACATTATTAATTTGAATTATACATTATTATTTTCCTATGCAAATTGAATTATACATATTTTATAATTACGATAGCCAAATTTTTCTCCTTTATAACTTCAGCTTTCAGCTAGAACTGTGGATAATATAATATAATATATATAATGGATGCTGACATTAATGACGTTATTAACTACCTGCGGTCACAAGCTTATCCACTCTAGAAATGGTCTAAACTAAAGCTAGAGATGATTAAAACACGTAAACGCCAACTTCGCTCCAAAGCTAAACGGTTCACCTTCCAAAATGGAAAACTGCTCTACGACATAGAAGGGAAGCGTAAAGACTACATGACAAAAAGGTGAGAATTGATTAGACTGAGCATAGATTGATGAGACTGGTTGATGGGAAATTTGCTAAAGATAAATAAGGTGGAGCAACGAATGTCATCAGCGTACCATCCAAAGACACATGGTCTTGTGGAGGGATTTAATCAGGCAACGAAGTTAATGTGGCTTAACATGGCGAACGACCCTGAACAACGCGACTGGGACATATTTTTTCCTGAAATGTTCTATGAATATCGGAGTGTATCACAAAAGTCCACCAAATACAAGCAATTCGTTTTGATGTTTGGCAGAGAGCCTGTTTCGACTGAACAGTTGGAAGAGCAAAAAAAGAAGTTGTGGTCGATGCTGTCGCAGTAGTGGAACAATTAAAAAGCACAAGAAGCTAAATGGATGGCGGCTAAAGGCAATTTTCCGTTGCTCAGGATAAGATAAAGATGACATAGGACAAGAACCGGAAGAGGCAGCGCGCGTTTGCGCAAGGTGAAATGGTTCTAAAATTCAATGCAAAACAGTCGCTAAGAGAAGGTTCTGGGATGGAAAGCAGCTGGTCCGGACCGAATGTCGTTACGGAGCACTGTGGAAGAGGCCTCTATATCATCGAACGGGATGGTCGTCAGCTTAAAACAAAACTTCACGCTTGTCTTCTGAAGACATACGTTGAAAGAAAGAGTGGTAATAAAAACTATGACGACAGCAGCATTAAGACTGAGTTTAAGGTAATGTCAGGGAGAAAGAGGGATCATGCGGTGTGGCGCAAAAGAGAAGCTTTTAGGTAGCCAATGACCATCATATGAACGCAGCCCAAAAATTGGGGTGGTTGTTGTTGTTTTCTTCCCTTGTTCGTGCCTGGTGGGGGTGTTTGCTACGAATTTCATCTCGGAACCTCGCTTCGTTTGTATTGCCTGTAAGAAGGGAACGAGCTGCGGTCAATTCGCGATAGCATTTATGGTTGATTTAACATATGGGCGTTGCTCTACAGAAAAGAAAAGTAGAAGTTTTGCTTTTTCTATGCTATAACAGCTATTTTCAATGCATAAATTCTGTCGCCCTCCCACCGTAAAAATTACGCTGTTGTAATATTTCATGGGGAAATATTATGCTAGCGTAATTTTATCTGGGGGGAAAATCACGCTAGCGTATTCATTATGGGGAAAGATTACTAGCGGGAAAATTATGCTGCAACACCGGCTTTCGAACTAAATGTTGCCTCCTGGACAGGTTAACATCAAGGGAGAATTCTAGCACTGAGAATAATTGAGCTTAAGGTGGAACGCTTGGAACAAGAGTTTCCTGATTTTCTGGTTTTCATTTTACTGCGTTTATCATGACTTTCGTTTTTGTGTCTTCGTATGGTAATTCTGTTGTAGATATACTGATTTGTAAGGAAGAGTTGAAAAAATCTATTTCAAGTCCCGATGCTGAATATCCCAATGTTATTCACATCTTGAGTTGAGTATGGTGCTGACCGATAGACACTTTTGCAAAACAGATCCCTTTAAATCGGGTTTATACAGTACTTAAGTGATTGTGTTAGGTATACGTTACTGTGTTTAGAAAACGAGCGATTTTGCGCAGGATAAAAGGTTGTTCAATGTATGGGTTCGGATGTGGCACGTTTCAAATAGACCCGCTGTCAGCCTACCTCAATACGAAGCTTCTTGGCACGTTTATAAATAAAATCAAAACGATTTACTTTTAAGTGATTCAATGTTTGATATAGCTTAACTAAGTCATTACCCTTTTAGGTGAGCTTTAGACCGCTGGCTCCAAAACAGTGGCTTGTCGTTGGCGTCAAACATAAAAAACTTCGGCAGTTCGATGTGAGGATGTCTCCAGTTTTATGAGAATACGCAAGGACCGGCCATTGGCAGGAAACGAATGAGGATCATTACATCCTTGCCTGCGGCCGTAAGCTTATAAATGGGATACAAACTACACCCCTGAAATATGACAAAAGGGAACATTTGGAACACATCCGAACAAGCTGAGGACACTGAATGTATCGCCGTACCTTCCAAAGATACAAAAGAAGTTAACCGGCGGATTTACATGAATCCCTACAATGGCGTCCTAGCTTATATAAAAACGACGTCAACATATTTCTGCGTAAAATTATAGAAAACTAGCAAAGTGGCTGTGGACCAGCAAAATTAGGGCCGTATGTGAATCGCGATTAGTTGTTGCAAACTTTTGTGGCCTGTGAATGTAGACTTACTAAGGTCTAAACCAAAATTATTAGAGGAAATCGATCCGAGTTGGATGTCAGTTTAGGGGTGCCTAAGTAGTGATTTATAGGCTAGAGCCGTGATTTAGCATTGATAAATTGGTAGCGTCTTTGTCGAACCGCAATCCAGTTAAGGTTCAAATCCATCGGCAATAGTAAGCTTTATACGTAAGCAAATCGATATTAAATTCACTTAGGTTCTATTTGACAACTACTGTTGGACCAGCGCATAAGGAATAAAGTTTAACTGCCCTTCGAGGCAGATGATATTTACTACGGATTGGTTCTAGTCAAAATTTCGGCCTGCACGGATAGATATTTCCTTCCCGCACAAAACACATGGCTCATCGCGCGACAAGCATATATACGTATTCAGCCATCGGCATGACAACTTTGGCGCCCGCGCTCGCTTATACATGAACAATACTCGTGAAATATTAAAAATACAAGCGTTGGTGAACTACGCGTGAAATGGTAATGCAGCGCAACATACTCACGCGTACATTATACAAGACGCTGCACAGTAAAACATACGGGAAGTCACGGTGGGAAGTTAAGGAACAAGAGAGATGACGAAGCCTCCTTGTGAGCTTTGGAAAAGTGGAAGGTAAGTTGAAGACGTGATCGGGCTGATCAAAAAGCTAAGGCTGAACCGCGTAAATTTGTGCTAAAATTATTGCAAGTTTTACTCCTCGAGTGTGAGCCGAGGTGTGCCTGTAGAGATTAGTGATTGGGCTAACAAAAAGTGCGTTATGTCATTTGGGGAAGTAATACTGGTTAAACAACAGCCTTCGAAAGTGATATAAAACGGCCTCCCATAAGATTGTACTAACGCGGCGTTTGTGTTGGGGTTTGTTTTTGTGTTTTGTTTTGTTGTTTTTTTTTTTTTTTTTTTTTTGTTTGGTGTGTTTGTGTGTTTGTGTTTTTGTGTTTCTTTTGTTGTTTTTTTGTCCGTTTTTTTTTTTGTTTTCTTTTTGTGGTTTGGTGGTGGTTTTTTGGGTTGTTGGTGTGGTGTTTGGCGTGTTTTGATTTTGTTGATAGCGTTACGAATTTGAATAACTGATAACGTGTTTAGAGAGCAGGAAAATATCATTTTCACTATCGGTATTGCATTGCTTTAGCCTCTGTGATACCCTAGTGATAATACCAACGCGAAATAAGCTAGAGTTGATTCTGCCAGTTGGGTGCGCGTTGCCAGTTTAGAAAAAAACATTAGAAATCATGCGAACTGTACGCCGGCACAATTTTACCAAGTGATAATAAAATTAATACAATTATATAGAGCGTATGTTAAAATGAGAGCGACCCACCCTTGACCAAAGTATCGTTCTATTGCTATCCGATCATCAATCTAGCAGTTTGCTGCACACTTAATAGGTCAGGCACTAGAAATTTTCGGTAACGAAGGTTAACTTGGGAATCGGTTACAAATAGATCGAACCATATTGCACTCTTAGAGATATCGCAAGAGTTTGAAGGATTTTAGGGGCCTATTAAATTATTTAATTGTTGTTGACCAGATAAAGAGTCTACTTCTTCGTATCATCCAATGTACCATAGAATTATTCATCCTATTATGTACCGTTTGTGCAATTGTTATTCAAAACTTTGATGAGTGTTGGCAAAGCTGTTCCGCGTTTGATTTTGTCCGTCCAAACCTCGTTGCAATCAGAGTGTCCCGAAATTCGCGAAAGGATCATCTCCTCCGTAGAATCAGGTTTTTCTCAAAATAGTAATCTCACCGCTCGCTAGGCTGATCGAATTTCGAAGCACACCAGGGCACGTTTCCAGACGTGTAGCTAACCTGCTCGTCGCTAAAATTTGGAGCCATGGAAATGATAGTTTCTTAGTTCGTAATTTTACGGAAACGTGATCGCTCGCATTGTCTCCTCGGATATAGTTCAATAAGAGTAATTCGTGCCGTTCCGTCGTACAAATAAAATGCCTTATCGTTTTTATCAGCGTCATAGTGCTGGTGCATAATACAATTTGATGCTCATATGCAACTTTCACTGTATGTTCAAATAAAAACTAGAAAATACATTATTACACCCTGTGTTGCTCACTCTGGCAGCGTTATATGTTTTAAATGTCTTGTCCGTCCGGATCAGTCAAGTATACGCGCTGGGGCCTGTGGATAGGAGATCACGAGGATTAACGCGTATAGTTTACTATTCCTGCTAACATAATGCGGTAACTGAAGCATTGCAAGAGGAATCCGCGAAATCATTAATAAAAACCATTCACAAAATCATAATACACCAGCATCGGTTAAAGTTTACTGCACATAGTACATTGTTACAAAGTTGCTAAACACGGCTAATGAATTACCAACTAAAGAGCTCGACGTTAAACACTCAGGGACTGTCGGAACACTGTTGGGCCACAATGGCTATAATTAATTAATGGCAGTAGACCCACAGCCGATTGAGACAAAACAAAATTTACACGACAATGGCACACTACGGCTACTGTTCACGGGTAGGATCAAATGTGTAAATTCATTCTCAACAATGTTGGCTTAAACAAATTCCTAGTGAGAACAGGATAGGGAACATCGGTTGCACATTATGACCTGTGAGCAGGTATCAGTATCAACCTCCCTGGGGAGCTCAAGTAATTAAACTTAATACAATACACGTGCGCAACCAATGGAACGGGATCCGAACACACCTCGTGAAGCGCGCCTGCGAGTTACTAAACTCTAGAGCTTTTTGGGTCTGACCGAGAAAAATTATAAAATTGTTGAATTTGAGAAAACCTTGGTCCACCCTTGAGGTTATGACAACCGGGTGATATGGGCGCAATAGTCAAAAGTAGATGTTTTTGCTAATCGGATCGATCTATAGTCATAACTACAGTTGCGGGAACAGTGGGTAAAGATTAGTTAACATATGTTTTCATTACTCTCCGAGCAAATATACGTTGCAAAAAGTTGGATTACAAACTCAACGTTCCAACTATTTAAGCCCTGCCCAGCTGTTTCCCGTACAGTTCGAACCGTATTAGCTATTCGCCAGCTGACCATAATATATCAAGCACAGCCGAGGCGTGGCAGCAATAGTAACCTGTAAGCTCATCCAAAATTGAAAATTTGAAGCATTATCACTTCTAAAGTACGACACACATACATAGAAAACAAGCTTAGTCTCTTTTCAGCTGAATATAATGCAAATTGGTGAATTTGATATTTCATGACGAAGTTACAATTGTTTGAACGTGCTGGCGCTTTAGAATTTGCTGCTCAGTTTCGCATAACAGATTGGTTATCGATTTTGCATTAAGATACAGCAAATATTAAAAAATTAACTGTTCTTCATTGCGTCATGAGGCCACGTAAATTATACAAAAAGCAAATACATAACTGAGCCACAGAAAAAAATTAAGAATAATCTTATAAAAATAATGCACAGTTGTTTCATTCGTCTCAGTTGTCACATAGTCAATGAAAATATCCCAATTATCCTAGCCACTGTGATTATTAAACTACAACCTGTAATTTAACATGTACACCTAGAACTGCGCACAAATTTAGAACTTCTAGCAGACATTAAAAAAATTTTTTCATAATATTGATTGACAAGAACTGATTGATGAATGACATGTCAACATTTGATTTCGAGTCGAATTAAGGAAACTTCAATCATGTTTTTGATTCTGCACTTAAGGCGAAGTTATTTCAGAAGTTTTCAGCAAATTGTGTTTTTCATTTCCCAGCCTTTTAACTTTTGTGTCTCAGAATTATAACGTAGTGACAGGGAATAATTTCAAGCACATTTACAGATGGATGTCTAGTGACACAATTTTTAGTCTCGGACGGTGTCTTACCAGCTTTGAAAAAACGGGATCGACTTACAATGTATGACTACAGAGGCAAATTGTACAGCGCCTTCGAAAGTTGCCCTTAGATATTCCAGAATTTAGCGTATTGCATTGTATGAAATTATTGTAAAACATTGTAGGTCACATGAAAATGACAGTGGTAGCCTGTGCTGTAGATTTTGCTTATACTAAACATTTGATTGGGTTAAGTCGTCGTTATTTCTTGTTCTATGTGTCTGATCTGCGATCTGAAACTGGGTTTTGTAACATATTCTATTTCAATTTAGCTTTATGGACAGCAGCTGGGACTGCCAGGTACAATGTTGAAATAATATTGGAAGTGGCAATTATACTTAAACAAATACTTAAAATTTTTTTAATATATATATAAATCACATTCTTTATCTCTGCGCTCTTACATTGAATATATATGAAGAGCAAAGCTCTGTCATACGTTTCTCTAAAAATACACTCAAACTCTAGCTATTGAATTCTCTAAATGCTTAGTTTTCTACAATCGAGTTAAATACCGTCAAGTCAATTGGATACTAATGATGAAAGTCATATGAATTGTGAAGCAGAATTCGCGGTAAACCTAGCATACATCTCATATTTGGCATTTTTTTCGAGTACGCGTCAATCTTGTTTTTCAAAGAATAATATGGAATATGGTAACCAAACATCAAGGTCAACTGAGCAACGAATGAGAAGATGATGCACACAAGTTCAAGATTTCGATTTTCCTACGTATCGGTGAAACCAACAAAATTGTATCTTGAATGAGCATTTTCGACTTTGCGTGCGAGAAATAACACATACTTTAGTGGGACGTTTCTTAGTACAGAAAGATGCCACGTAAACTGGGATGCAACCATAGGAGTACCCAGGTTTTTCAGCGGGCGAGGGTCCTTTACTCAAAAAGTATCTGAAATATTTACAACAGGGCAGTTTCATTCCGTTATTTTATCTTTGACTCTGCCACACACATTCTTTTCAGATCTAAGCTTTCGTAAGCTGTTCTAAACGGCGTCATGCAATGCGTCTGAACTACTCCTGAATTTCTACAGTCATTTTGAGTTGATTCAGACATCGAAGCAGACTTCTCCACTGTATGTAAAACATCCTTGAGTTTTCTATTTTGTCTGATGAGTCCAAAATGTTTTAAGGGGAAGTCACGTTGGCCCAGTATTTGTTAACACTATATGCATAATCACGAACCGCAACTCGTAGTTTTGCCTAGTCATCATATTTGTGCTGTAGAAATCAGAGTAATGGATCCTGACAGGACCATTGCGGAATATTATGAGTAAGATATTGTTTGTTAGAACAGATATAATTGCTGAAACTTCGCTTACGTTTCTTCACGATATTTTGTCTGTAAACTTGGTTAAGACTGAAAGTGTTAGAAATTAATATGCCTTAGCTTGCTGCCCGTTTGCAGCAAACTATGTCTCTTTCTAATCAAGTTTATCAAACTTGAAACACGCACATCATCAGATGATATCGAATCTCGTGGGATAAATCAAGCAGAAAAGGCTTATTTGCAACGAAATTTAACGTTTTGTACTGCTAAAGTTTTCCCTGTGGCTTTAATGATAGATACAGGAATATTGATTTCTTGTCATTTTAATGATTAATTGCGAAATGATTTTGGTTTAAAGTACCATATGACAATCAAGCTACTCTATTGCGTAAATCGTTCACAAACACGCAGCCATGGGGCGGACCTCCTTGAATGTGCTAAACTTTGTCCTCCCCCTGAGAAAAATATCAATCTCGTATCCTTAAACCACAAGGTAACTTTTCTTTTTCTGTAATGATAACTAACATAACTGGGATAACTGAATTGAATTTGTTTCCTTTGTTTTATCAGTTGTCCTAATGCGGATGTTTCCTATGATTCTGACTTATACAAACGTTGTGTAAATTTCACGTATAAATATGTAATATTTTGCAATCCCTGAAGTTGTATTGTCTTTCTGAATTTGGCTTCCTTTCCTATAATAAAAGTTTTACTACGTGTTTTATCGCTCATGACAGGTCATACCGATAATAAGATCTTTGTTGCAGCAAATAGTTTTATGGTGTTAGTTACTTTGAAGTCACATTTTGAAAATACACCACACTAGCTTGATATTGCCATTTCATTTACGTGATGAACAGAATTTACGAGACATGGAACAGTTACATTTGTAAAGCGGCTATTTTGCAACGAGTATTACCCGTTTTTATACCTCTTATGTGCTCGCTAGCCCTTCGTTACGTTTCAATAAAAGAATATGTTTCTACATTCTCAAATAATTTAAACGGACACAGCGCACATTGAGTAGCGTTACGTCAACTTGACTTGTCGTGTATTGAATGTTTATAATATTGTTGTTCACTCGATTTGTAAAGACTGTTAAAGATCCCCAAACAACGAAGAAACGGGCTAACAACCAAGCGACCCAGGATCGATACATGCGTTGGCAAAGGTTTTATGATCGTAATAGCTACTGCTCAAGCATTCATGCTTGAAAATGCAAGCTAATATTAAGCTCTAACCGTATGAGTGTACCTTGAGTCCATGTGAGCCAAACACTGCATAACGGCCCTCAAATAAAATCACAGTACTGTGTAAAACGTTAATACATTAGCAGTGTCTGACCAGTTGCGCACGTGTTGTAAGTGGGCAGCTAAAGTTTGCATAATGGTATACAAAACGCAAACAATAATGAAAAGAATAACAAAATGCATATATTTTTATACAAAATATTACGCTAATTTACGAGTCTTAATCATGGAATCAATCGCGCTTCATCGAAAACAGCATTTTTGTGCTCAATATGAATACTGTTTATATATAAACAGTAAATAGTATAACCTAATTTTCCAGGGCTTTTATATGTTTGCACAAATCACCCTGTCGTATTTATTTCAATGAAAAGCTTTAAAATTGCAAATTTAAACTATTTAAAACGATGTATTAAAAAACTTCGAAATATCTATGACTGGTTCAAAAGAACACTGCGACTAATCCAAGAAGTTATATTAGTCGCATATGAGTTTCAATAAATCACGCTATATTTTTGAAAAACCTCGGTAACGTCTATTATTACATGTACAATGAATTCCAAAACTGAACAGTCATGCTTGGATCAGCGGATAGGTACAAAGAGATACAATGACCATTCCAAAAAGGATGTCAGTAACAAATATTTTTGAGTAAAACACATCATTTTGCAGTAAACTTAAAAATTTCTGTATCCGCAAGTTCAATAATATAATGTAATCAAAATAAAACTGTAAAAGTCAGCGCATACTGGGTGACAACGATGTAGTGAGAATTTCGAAAAGTTTTATATCAAACGCAAAGATGTTTGAGTAAATCATATTATCGGTTTTATCCTCGAAACCCTAATATGGTTTCAAATTCAATAATTTTAAACGTTTTATTATTACATGTACAATGAATTCCAAAACTGAACAGTCATGCTTGGATCAGCGGATAGGTACAAAGAGATACAATGACCATTCCAAAAAGGATGTCAGTAACAAATATTTTTGAGTAAAACACATCATTTTGCAGTAAACTTAAAAATTTCTGTATCCGCAAGTTCAATAATATAAAGTAATCAAAATAAAACTGTAAAAGTCAGCGCATACTGGGTGACAACGATGTAGTGAGAATTTCGGAAAGTTTTATATCAAACGCAAAGATGTTTGAGTAAATCATATTATCGGTTTTATCCTCGAAACCCTAATATGGTTTCAAATTCAATAATTTTAAACGTTTTATAAAGAGTTTATGATGATTTCTTGTAAAGAGTTTGACGCTCTTTGAAATCATCACATAAATGCGTCGGCCATTGCGCGATTCATTTCGACCTTGGTCTTTTTAGCTTCACTCGCCAGTTCAAAAATGATTAAGAAATCAGTATAATCTCTTCGTTTTATTGATTTGCTATAAATATATATGTAATACTCACTTACAGGGAGTGTTTTATGTGGCTCAGTGACTATTATAAAAAGAATACCACTTTTATATGCATGTGAACAAATTATTTTCTGCAATGTTTAAAATCTTTAGAGTTGCCATTTCGATAGTGTACAATGATTATCATAAAACCATGATATGTCCATGTTAGCAGTTAGAACCTTGAGGACAGCCTCTGTATCCCCATCACCTTAACCATGAGTAACAAGCGCAGAGTTTTACACACCGTTAAGACACGCATTCATAATAAATTTCGACAACAAACTTTCATTTCATGATATAACTGAACATGCATTAATTAAAGAGGCTCTTGGAGACATTTGAGAAACGGGACCCTGAATAAATTGATTAGCATACTCCAATGGTTGGAGCGATAAATGACATCTACTTGTGGCATCACGCAACATTATTGGCTACCGTATTTCAAACGACTAAATAGAAGAACTCATTCGCTGCCGAGTCACAGTAGACCCAGCAGACTTACGAGCATGAATTTATTAGTGCACGTACACTAATGCAACGTTGCGTCAAATTTTGAGCGTTGAGTAGGTCTTTTTAACCCTAAGCTTGAGTTAAAATCATCTCATTTTGAGTATATAAAGTTTTCAGTCAATTTGAGTCAAGTTTGAAATAAATTGAAATAAATTTTGGCATATTAGTCGGTTTTTTTAACCCACACACGAGTTAAACGTTGATTCAAGTTGAGTCAAGGTTTCACCCAACTTGAGTCAAGTTGAACTCAAATTGAGTGCAAACTTGGCTTAAATTAGTTCAAACTTTGACTAAAATTTAGGTTTAAAATGGACCAACCTGACGCTAAAACTTGGACTCAGTGTTTTTGCAGTGTATAATCTAATTCTCGCTCGCTTTGGTCTATTGCTCAATGAAGAAACGGACGATCTTGCAGCTTTTATGAAATTGCCTTTTTAAACATCTATCTGCTTTTGGCACTGCAAATATTGTAATAACTTCATTGTCAACCTATTTCAAACACTGGACTTTGCGATTGACCAGAATTTATCTGAACATTTTTATATTGCAACAACGTTTCACAAATCCCGTTACGTTTGTCGTTGGGCTATTAGTGTAGGTAAAGTCAAAACGATTGACTCAATATTGTGCCGTTTATGTAAAACAAGTTAAATCAAATAGGAGGCCGATACTTTCTTATCAAAAATGATATACTTTACTGTTGTCGTCATTATTGGTTCTATTGTTTGGACTCCAACTCTCAGTAAAACTCGGAAACTGAAAAATATCAAAATCAATATTGATATCGTGTATATATAACTATTATGCCATCCACGTACATAATTATTTAACTCTTGTAATGGACTATGCACGAAGTGAAAAGAACGGTAATATCAAAAGTCGCATAAACTGGGATTCGTTACTGTACAAAACAATATTCAACGACATATTAAATGCGACAAAGAAAAAAGTCACAATCATTGATCAGAACATTGAATCTTCGGCTCT
This sequence comes from Trileptium ribeirensis, assembly GCA_030248225.1. Classification (NCBI taxonomy): domain Eukaryota; kingdom Metazoa; phylum Nematoda; class Enoplea; order Enoplida; family Thoracostomopsidae; genus Trileptium; species Trileptium ribeirensis. The sequence continues at coordinate 76,088 of JASANE010006273.1, read as the reverse complement.
TCTTTGGCCTTATTATTGAGAGTCGTTGCGCTTCTAAACTACCTAATCAATGCATCTTTGAATGTTCATCAAAGTATCTTTCATCAAACAATTATTACCTTTGATAATAACAATTTTGTGATTAACTATTTTGTCATTGTGATTTTGTAATAATCAACCTAGCCTATTTGTGATTTCTTAATCGGAGTCCTAAATGGCAAATTTATACCAGACAGACTAAATGAGAGGGTTATAATGGTAGCTAGTGGGTGAACTCATAGTTACGATAGCTATTAACCTATAAGTATATGAGCCGTCTCCATGTTCTAGGCCCCACAGCGTTTGGCTTTACTGGATTAAGTATGGAAGCTTTCGTTCATTTTAGGTTTTATTATGTTACAAAATTTAAAAACGAAAAAGAACAGTATTTCTCTAACACAAAATATTGTATATAGTGTTTGAGTCACCGTAAAGAGGTCGCACTATATGCATAGACAGAATCAAAAGCTAAAGTCCGATAAGTTATACGGGGCTCTTTCCGGAAAAGAATACGTTGGGTGAATCGCAAGTTTCTATCTAGTTGAATTTCTATAAGATTGTCCCACATACATATATATGTAAGAGACATGTACAAAATATAAATTGTAATACTTAGAAATTAGTAGTTAGTGATCTACTATAAAATGTAGTGTAGTTAATCTCTATCCATCGTAGCATAGTTCTACCCACGTCACCAATTCATTTCTACTGGCTGGACATTCTTGTGTAAATAAACTTGTGGCGCTCACATATACACCGCACATTCAGATGGGCGGTGTCATGTTTATACAATGTGCCAGGTTGATTCAGCAAAAATAGCAATAAAAAGATTACTTGCCATGATTATTGGTGATTTTGTCCATAATAAAGCATCATATAATTAGCAATGCTATAGTTGCTTGCGAATTCCGAGTTTGCTTCGCTGCTTAAGTTTATGACATAATTAACCTAGGAAAGTTAACACACTCGAAGAACAAATAGTAGATCGCTTATGTAGGTGTCTACAACGCGATAGTAGCGAATATACAGATTTTTGTCCGCGAAAATACTGGAATAACCTTTTGCATTTTACAGTTGGTTATTCGGTTATTAGTCAGTTGTCATGCAATGGCGTATTTTGAAAAGGACAAGTAGGTTCCACTGCATTGGTGCATTATACCTATAAGTGCTACAGATTACGTTATTTTGAGCGTATACCGTCCCTGCAATTGACTTTCAGCCAGCGACACTCGGCACATTATGCGGGCCTGACTTTTGTCCTAGGATTTGCAACCTATGCAATCCACATAAGCTTCGGGCACATGATGGACAAAATTAGTCTTAGACACGCCATGTTTCTGAAAAAATTTTCGGAGGGCTCGTAACTGGGAGTGATGGTGTTGTAGGTGGTGTCTGCACACCGTTTTGATTTAGTTACTTTTTGACCGCGTCGCGTACACGCTACAGTTACATAATATGCACAAGACCCAATAGTACAATATACTATGTTTAGTACGCGTTGTAATTGTAGAAAAGATTGAAACCTATATGAATTCGTATTGTGTTTTGATTAAGTTAAATAGTTAGGTGTTTTATAGTTCGAAACTTTTGCCATCTGCTCAACTAGGGAGAAACTTTGGCCCCGGCTGAGTAGCTTCGTAGTTAAAACAGAGGCGCGTAAAGCCTTAGGTCGAAGGTGCAAAGACCATGTCTAACGACATTTTCTGATATTCCAAGCTACCATGTTAGCTTAAATTTATGTCAGGACATTATTATATGTGTATTGCGCGAGACATCTGGAGCGCGGTAATATGTCTCAGCGTAGTAATACGCTTTATATCCTAGTTTGGGACGGAAGAAAGTGTCGGCTGAGTAGCTCATTTGTTAGAGCATAGTCGCTAAGGTCTAATGTCGTGGATGCCTAATCTCACTTCTGTTGATATTTTCTGATGTTCCAAATTATTATGTTAGCTTAAATTAGTATATGGCATTCGGAGTGATTATTACCATCTTATAAAGTACTGTTGTCATCACAAAGGCACAAAGCTTTAGATGGCGAGGACGTTATAACGTGAATGTCGCATTAACGGTACTATCGATGAACAACCTCCAACATATGTGTTATAAAAGATGTCATCTCGTAGTTATCAATAGCTTGTAGGAGGTTTTTGATACCAGCATCAAATTAAGGCGGTTGATCGCTACGTTTATTTCGAGAATGTTATGCGCCAGCAGGGTTGAGTTTAGAAATCGGCTTAAAAGAGTCTGGTGATTTTATGCTTTGGGTATAATGTGAGCCAAATTCTTCGGAAGTTTTTTGTTCTTTCCTTGTCAATAAGTGTCAGAACTAATATGGTCGCGTTATAGTTTAAATCAATTGGTAAAATACAGGTTCATTTCCTCCATGTGCAATGGTCCGCAGCGCCATATGAATGGCAAAAATATAGAGCTTTGACAGTTCGTGGTAACTGTTAGAAAAACGCACAAAATAGTATAAAAAACTTTGCATACCGATATTTTTGCATAACCTGCTTGCTAAAATATAATCGCACATCGTTACAATTATTTGCTGGATATCTTATAATTTGATTCTACAAAAAGCAATTTAAAACAATAACAAATTTTAAACTGAACGAGTCTACAGCTGAATCACGAGTCAAAATTAAATAACCACCGCGAACCTTCAATCCCTGCCTACTGGTGTTTTAGCCAGTGCACATCACCATATGTTATCTTGGTTCAGCCATACATCGTTGTCTCTTCATTACAAAAAACTTATTACACATTTATTATTAAGAAGTAATTAATGCAGAATCATTAGAGTTGAAAAATAGCATTGCAAAATTTGAATCTTTCCTAGCAGGTTTGTATAACGTACGACAGTTATATTTTATTAAGTACTAACCTAAAATCATTTTACCAGTGATAAAATTCTGGAAATTTTGTCCTGAAGTCACTGCTATACGGAAAATACGAACCTCATGTAGAATATATAAATTTTAATGCAAAACGGAAAACCTTTAATAAACATGATAGCGTAAAAATCGGAAAATGTCGGAAAACAGATATTTTAACCAACCAATTGTTAAGCGAACAAGTAGCAAGCATATCTCAGATCAAAACAAAAAGGTTAAATTTACATGTGAACATACTGCAGCCTGGCTAAGACCTGGAAATGAACAAGACTTGATTATAGCATGTACTGTATATCATTTTAAGAGAGCCGTGCATGGTGTACAGTAAACGTCAGCATTCGCAAACAACATGTATTCTAACATTTGGAGTGGCATTCTGGGCACGTTAAAGCCTTACTACAGGTCAAATATAAATGCTAACATACTCACAGTGTACGGTCACAGTTAGTGGAGTTAAAGAAAAAACTTTAATACATCCATTTATATAGCTATGCACTAGACCAGACAACCTAGCATTACGAATTTTGTGTAGTATTCATCGCTCTGCGCTCATTTTTATATACAAAGGTTTCGGACTATATCCATATGTAAGTTATAAAAATAGCGCTGCCCTTTGCTGCTGCTTAGAGTTTAGGACATTATGTTGCAGTCTGAAGTGATATTTTTGTAGTCATACTGTCGTACTGTGAAATGTGGAATTTTGAATATGTATTACAGCAAAAAACTCACCAAGTGTGCCCTAACAGAAATTTGAGGCCCCGCCCCTTACGATGTTCTAGGCCCTCTTTACGACATTCGAGGCCCTCTTACAACCCTCGGCGAGAGCATCAGGGTCCAAAGGCCCTTAGGTGTGTAGGGAAGTACAAAGGCGGCCCTTTAACTCTGAAAAAACGTGATTAATACTATTCTTAAATGAAACTAGCATGCTTTTAAATCTGATCAACATATAACAAGATTTATTTTGTCGGGAGGAAATTACAATAACAATAAATAATAAACGTTAATTTCGTTAAAATTCATGTCAACCACTATGACATGTTATATAACATTACATGCAACGACACCGCACGCACATTTTCCCCGTTCATTAAAATGCTTTTTATCATACAAAATGCAATAAACAATTGAGGAATACTGGTTTTCGATACAGGTCTATTTATTATAGCTGTACATGCTCAAAGGAGACTAAGGGGGTTGCCTCGCCTCCCTCCCCACCCTTGTGACACCAGAAACCCCTTTTTAACAGCGAGAGGACTCTAGCAATTATGAGTTTATAATGTTCCAATATCCAGAGTGAGCAATGCAACATATGCCTAGCCTGACAAAACACGAAAAGGTCAACTTATTATCCGTTCACTATTACTTTGATTTTAGCGTAATAACAACGCGGTGCTACTTTAGATTAAGTATACGTATCACTGCATTGTATTGTGTATGAGAAACACATTCATATGATGTTAAATAAAATATTTTATACACCAAAATCCTTTAAGATGGTGGTGAAAACTAAAAAAGAATTTCGCTGACAAAATTGTTCAAGCTGAAAAGTTTGCTGACTACAAAATCTTACAAGTCTAGCTACAGCTGGTAACGCAGCGACACTCGGCAAAAGTAAGATTTGATCGCTCTTGGTTTACATTGCGTTGATTTGATATGTTATGAAACCCAGCATGTTTAGAACATTATGACCAAAGGAAAGTTCCGTTGGTGGTTACTACTGACCGGTAAAGCCACAGATCGACTGACGCATGTCGGCCGAGGTTTACCACGGCTGCTGGGGCCTGACCGCTATTCCGGACAGTGGGCAGGCCAGTACTGCGGCCGGCCGATTATTTAAGTATTCCGGTCAACCCCGGATGGGACGGCAGCTGGTCCGGGCTCCCGGTGTGCAGAACAGGATATTATGGGATGTGACTCTCATATTACCTATAAATTATTTTTATCTTGTTTTGGTTTTGTTGCAAAAATACGAAACTCAACTTTGCCCCAAAACTTCTTTTAACATAATTAATCCATATATATTATAGCTGCTAGTACGTAAATACGCTTTAATAAAACAGTTATAATTAGAGTTTACACTGTGAAATAATTTGATGTTTCTGTTCTGCAACAGTAACTAGGAAACTTTGTCACTATTATTGTAGGCACTGAAAAATGTAAAAAATATAGTAAATCTAGGGTTCCACTGTGCCACTGTAGATGTAATACTTAAGATACCGACAGCTGAAGTCAGCTTAACGTCTGAATTCATCTTACATATTTTAGAGCGAAACAGAAAATTACTGATAAGGAAGCGCAGGGCAATATCTAATTTAAGCAGCGGTTAAACGTCTCTGTTATAGGATAGAAAGCTGTGGTCGTTAAATCATCGTTCTAAAATATAAGCTGTTTTAAATTAGTTGGAATAAATTTAGTATTTGTTACACTGCAATAGACACTGCACTGTAAAAAGCATCAAAGTCTTTCACAAAACTCTATAGGAATGTATGCATATTAATTAAGCATACAACATATTAATAAATGGGTATCTTTTGAAAGCACAAAATGAGCATTGAAAAATTTCGTGCACAGTCGGTGCCTAAAAATTTACATTTTAATAAAATGTCAGAGATAAATGTTGCAAAATTAGTTAAATCTTGGAGGGTTGCGTAATGCTGATGCACATGAGTCCGAAAAGTCACCAGCCGAAAAAATTAAAATACAAACCGATGCCTAATACGCTATTAGCCGCGAAAACCCCCTGTTAAAGTGTAAGACATAGTTTTCCAAATCAACGTGTAAATATGTCAGAGTCTCAGACTATAAATTTTAGGATTGTAGAATACGTGCCTCAAACAAAATTGTTATTGCCGGCGGGTATTTTCTAATATATATTCATTCAATGGATGCCATTCAACTGTTATAGAACGATGTTTCCCATGTATATTATGTGTATTGTTGAAACGGAGAGAGATAAGCAAGCGCGGTTTCCATTGAGGGGGCTGGGGTAAAATTGTGAAAAATTGTTTTTTCTCTGTTTCTGTCCAGCATAACTCATCTTCGGGTAAATCACATCTACGATAAATTGTTTAGTTCGATAGCAAAAGTATTGAGGCGTTCAGTTGATCGAGAACAGCTTCGATCACATCTTCGGTTTCAAAATAGCAAATCAGATTTTTAAGTGTTCCTTGTCTAATCTGGCCATACGGGTACCAGTTTTTCGAAGCTCATATCTCGTCACACAGGCATGTCATCGTAATAGCGAGACTACCACTGAATCAGTTCATCGAGACTTTTATTGGCTAGTTTTTGTAGGACCACTCAGCGGGCCGTTGTAGCCCGAATATGGCTCGTTGATCTTTCGCCAGTAATATTAATTTTTCAATATACGGCAGGTTTACCTTACAGCGAATGTCAATTAGGTTATCAGGCACAAAGAATGCGATGATTTTGCTATCCGTAGTCCTACTTGACTATATTATACCTTTTCATGTGGTTCCAAGAGTGTCACGGTGGACGAACCCGATTTCCAAAATGTAGTGTATTTTGATTTTTTGGTTATGTATTGCGTGCAGAGCATCAAAAACAGTCTATATATAAGTTTTTCGGTAAGCTGAATACGATGAATTAGAGTTCTAGAGTTGAGTCTTTTGCATGGTTTTCAATGATTGACACCACAGTCGTTCCGTTTCACCCACGCTTGCGAAATACAAGTTAATGATATTTTTGCTTACTCTAACATTATTTATGGTATTATATATCGGATTTACACTTTACGGTATTATGTAAAATAAAATGCCAAGCAACCAAGGCAGATCATTATTAACTTAGGAAAGTGAATATTTTTGGCCATAAATATGGCTATAATTAACATTTTAGAAACAGGCTTGTCGAGTTGAATCTAATAGTTACAAAATTGCCACTATAATTTTAAAATTGACGCATTTCCGGCTGTAGTTGTTTAATCAAAAGAACGAAACAAATGCAAATTATGAGACCATGTCTCATTTTATATTTTGCTACCGTTACACGAGGGAATGCTGAAAATTTGCTTTTTGTGGGCTAGATACCTGACATAAAAGCTGTCCAAAAATATTGAGCATATTTATCAAAATTTATTTATGTGTTTTATGCAAAAACTCGGGTTTTTTTCAAAATATGTGACTGCTCTATCATAGTTAATTATAGCGCGCCCGCGCAATGTAAAAATGGCATAAGTCAAACAATTTTTGAAGCATTTAGTTCTTCGCAGAAACAACACCGCATGTATGCTTGACCATGAGAAAGCAAACGCCATAAAAATACACATCTCAGCGCCTACCGTTATGCAAATAGAAGAAAAACCGCCGAGATACAAGTTTGGTTGTCGAAAAGAAACCCTGGCTGAAAATTTATACCACAAATCTGAATGACTTTTTTCCTAAAATGGCTGCTACCAACATGAGTAATGTTTAGGAACTCCTACAAAAATGGAACTCAGATAATTATACGTAAAGAAGAATTCAAAGTAAGCCTACGTCATATCAAACATTCAGAAGTAATGTAAAAGTACGGAATCAGAAGTATGCGCGGTTGCAGAATGATATGTCTCCTATTATTTTGCAATTAGCACTGTTAACTCTATACGTAAATTTATATCTTTATGCCCATGGAAAAACAGTCGTTACATTACACAAAAACGTGTTAAATAAATAATATGCTTTTGTCGTTTTGCGTAAACCGATATTCCCACGTTATGGCATACTTGATGCTTCGCATGGACAGTTGGGTTTCTAAAATTTTAGAGTCATGTGTGCAACCGGAAGTCTATTATGTTGTGATCTATGTTTCCATAGATCTGCTCGCGTAATATTTGTGAACCTAATTAGTCTCGTTTTTGGCATATTTATTGATCATTTTACCATACACAGTAAAAGAATAACCGACATAGCACGCACTTCAATTACCTTTTTAGTTTCATGTTAGTCCTGTAAACATTTTACATGATACGAGGATCAGTTATTTTATTGGAACAAAAACACTTCAAATGTGAATATTAAGGGGCCGGTGGGAGTTGAACCAGTGCTTTTTGTACTACTAGGACGGGCCAACTCGCTAGACCACTCGGCCAGGCTTTAACAAACGTGTCTTGCATGACATTGCGCGTAATTTGGTCTGTGGTACGAGTATTCTAAATAGGTTTGAAACGCTATAGATATTCAAGTCTTAATGACTTGTACAGGGTAGAAAGTCATTAAGTAGAATAACCCGACCAAACGTGACAGAACTAAAACAAGGAACGCTAGCTACCTGAATTTCGCGGTTAGAGCCAGCAAGGTCGTTACAAAACTACTATGCTTTTCGAAAGACGATTTAGAGCATCTTGTATGTATCTTGATGCATCTTGAGCCACCCCATGTAGCTTTCTAGTTTGGTCTACCACTGAAAACATCATAAATATTGCTACAGTAGTTGTTTAGTTTACTAAAAGATTATGCAGCAGCAGAGGAACAATTATTACCCAGGCTAAACACAACGGTAATAATCTAATATCTAATTGTAACGTATAATCTAGTATATAACTGTGTATTTCCTTAATCAAAATAACAAATCCTGAAAGTGGCAAAGAATAGAAATTAATCAGAATTCATTAACTAATATAATGGTGCTAAAATGGAGTTATACTATTAATTTTTGGGCGCTGTTTGGGCTGGGGGGAATCAGCACATGGTCGTACCCTGCTAAAATTGGTACCAATCGACTCAGCTCGACGAGCTGGGTTCAAAAATACAGAATACGACCATTTTCCGAAAAATTTTTTTTTCATTTTTTTTTCTGTTTTTACCCAATGGTCCCAGCTGTGAAATATCACCTGAAAATTTTGAAAAACATTTTTTTTGCAAAATATACATGATGCACCTAGATCGATCCAGCATTACAGGAGAAACTCAATGGTATCATTTATATCGATATATGCGGCCTCCCTCTGAAGTTATCCGCAGGAACAGTTAACCACCTCGGAAGTAACAATTTGGGAACGCTCGATTGATCGATTGATGATTTATTTTCCATTTTTTTTATAATTTACAGCATAATATTAAGCTATGGCAGCACGTGGCAGAGGTGTTCCTAATAGCCTATTCCAGCGAACCCTTTTTGAATTTCAATGGCCACGACAATTCGCTGAAAATATTGTCGGTGCACTCATTGCCCAAATCAGAAAATGTATCGCGCCTAGAGGTTAGTTCCAATGTCTGTAATACGTTTTCTTATAGAGTTCTAGATTAAGCCTAACAAAATAAGCCTAAGCCTTAGACTAAGCCTAAGGCTAAACTTTAGACTAAGCCTGAGCCTTAGACTAAGCCTAAGACTAAGCCGGGGGGCTGCTGCCCCCGGACCCCCCGCACTAAGCCGTTGCGTTGGCTAACTGCCACGGTTTTGGGTGCACAGTACTGGTGCTTCCTCGCCTGCGTTTGCCGGTGCGGTATTTCCGGATACCCTAACCTATGCTTCAAGGTTACCCTAAAACTGAGCCCAGTCTAAACCTAATTTCCAAACATCAAAATATCCATTTTTCGCTTGCATTCCCGATATCGGGAGCCATATCTCCTTTTACGGAGAGTAATTGTCAGATCCCATACATAGCCTATTGCATTTTCTATATCGCAGCCAAATTTGAGCCCAATCGGTTAAACCAATCCAAAGTTATGTCCAAAAAGGTCAAAAAAAAATCAAAATCCATATTTCTAAAAAAATCCGACCCCTGAAATTGAGCCCCTCTCCTAAACCCCCTTGAAGAGCTAGAGCCCTGAAACCTTTTCCATTGGAAAGAGCAGGAAAAACTGGTCCATGGGGGTTACGGGAGGTGATCATCTTAAGCGGAGCTTTAGGAAAAAATTTGCCAAAAAAGCCTCTATACCCCAAAAAATCCAAATAAAAACAATAATTTAGCATCAATCATCAGGGGGTTATACCTGAAAAGGGGTGACCCTGATCTCGAAGAGATTTATTTTCAGGGTAAGAGAAGATTGGTGGTCCAGAGACTATGCGGGCTATACTGAAAAGATAGTGGGTTCTCTGATTTTTAACCCTCAGCCCAATCAGGGCCAATTTTTGTTATGATCTCATTATGTTGTGCTCAATTATCAATATATCGGAGAACGGCTGAATTCAATTTACAACTCATATAGATGCCCAATGTTCGTAAATGTATAATATGGATCGCCGGCAACAAACTTCACTATAATTGTAATTAGCATCATATACTATTTGTCATTGGTTCGAACCGAGGAATGTATGACTAATACCACAACATTAACTTGGGCCATTTACAATACTATACCAATGAACCTTACATAATTATTCAATAACCGCGAGCATGACTTAATTTAGTGAGTCCTAGCCGTAAACCATGTTTAATTAATAGTAAACCGCGGTTGGCGCAGATATTTGGTGCAATTTTGCTATACCTATAGATTTCGTGACAATTTATGATTTGGTTTGTTTGCAAGAATGACAAATATGTTGCTTCTTTTTGGTCATCCGACTAAACATATGTATAATTTTGCTAGCAGTGGTTAATTCTATTCGAGAAATGTTTCCCATAGCATTATATGTGCCAATACACTGTAGCGGTTGCCCGCCTAAAGGTCACACCTTTCTTCCAAAGCTATATTCAAAGGTGGGCAGAATATTTCAACAATTATGAACAAAATTACGAATATTGCAAGCCTAAACTGATGAAAATTATAAGAAAAATTTGAGGAGACTAGGAAACAATTCCGGTTACTCCCACAAACCTATCCACGTCCCCTCCCTCCCAATGCACCGGCACAATCTACTACCTATAAACGATGGAGCTTTTATGATTATGCGTGAAACATAATATAAGGCACAACCTTCAAAGCATCCTAGTTTACAGAATTTAACTTTAGAAAGTGAAAATTTTCGCTGCGTCGAACGTCAGAGTGGAGATTTGCTATCATCTTATGGCAAGTAAATTTCCGCATTTGTCGGAAAAAAATATCGAAACAGCTTTGACATCATTGTGGCGGACGATATGCGTTATGTGGCGTTCATGTTATAATGTCCCCAACGTTTGGAGCCTATGAACATTACACACAAGGCACACCTGTCGCGAACAGGGTGTCTTAGACATCCCCATGTTTTTTTGCAAAAATTTCAAAGGTAGCTAGCTAGGGGTATTGCTCGTTCTCGGCAGTGTGAAGCACACCGTGTCTTCTTTCAGTTTTAATCAGAATATGCGCCATTTATTTATTCAACGTTCATGTGGCTTAGATACAAATAACGAGAATTTAAATAAGTCGCCATGCCACAATTGACTAATAAACCGCATTAGCTACAGACGGTGTTCGTTATAGTTAATTCGAGCCAAATTGGTAGCTAAGAGTGTGTACGACACTGTAAAGATAAAATATAGTAGCTAAGGGTATGTCGTACACCTCGGCAACTGATGTACAGTATTGGGTCACCCTGACAAACTATACGGTAGGGTTGCTACTACAGGGGGACAAAAAGTTCCAAACGGCGGGGACATTATAACGTGAACGCCGCATTAAATCAACAATATGTGATATATAAATTATGCTCCTCGATATTCCGACAAAAATAAATTATGTAATTTCGCTAACGTTTTAGTTTGAAGTGTTCCTGCTTTTTTAAACTCACGCACGCAGCTATAGTGTCAAAATTTCGAGCTACTCCTTAAGTGACTAGTAAAGCTGTGAATAAAGTGAAAACGAATGTTGCTTTGTCGCTCTCAAGTGTAAACTCATAGTACGTGTTCTTTGTCGGTTTAACATTTTCAGCGACTGCCTCGCCGATCGAAGAAAATCTCTGCTTGAATACCACTAAATCTGCGCTAGCAATAACCTAAACTAGCAGCAGAAATTCTTAGAATTTTTAACAAATTTTAATTCCTGGTAAAAATAACTTTTAAAAGTCACACCACGCGTAAACATACCATGGATTTGATATTTCAAACAACTCTTCACTGTCATTAATTAATTAGTGCCTGACTAAATTCAAGCTAACCCCGCTAACCATCCGATTTTGCGATCCCCGATGTGGAATCCACATCCATTGTTACAGAACAAATAGAATATTCGATTTGGTTCATTGCTAGCGCAGCTTTAGAGATTTGCATTCCATTAGGTCAGTTCAGTAACATTTTGTAGCGTTGACATAGGATTCGACTCCGTGCGCGAACAAATTTAATGTAACTTTGACGTTATAAATAGAACGTCCCTATAATTTATATGAAATATTGTTCGCGAATAAAACCCTTGTTATTTGGAATCCGACAAAATTGTGTTCGCGAACAAATTTGATATTCACAAAAAAAACTAGCATTTTCTCACAGACTAGAAAATGTTTGGTGACGCAGTTTCTTACAAAAAAACAAAATAGGATTGTAACCGGGGTCATTTTACGATTTGTTGCGCATAAAATTGTTCTACCACTATAAAAACCCACCAATACTAACCGTACTACGATTTAATCGTGTAGTGTAGCGATTAATAAATGTCTTCATAATTTAAGCTGCTGCCAACCAACACATAATTTGATATTTCGGATACAAAAACTCTTAGTAAAATCTGTTAAATTGTTTTAGCCATTGCTAAGGCATATTGTTATTGAAACAAGAGCGATAATATTTTTAGCATGTTGCGCAATTGCTGCAGTGCCAAAACACAGTAGCTTATAAACTACCTATAAACAAAAAATCGGTGCATGCGATACAACGCAAAACTGAAGTAAAACAAGATAAGCGCCGCTACCGCATGCACTAATTCCCTTAAAGGAACCTTCCAAGACTACAGTATTTGCATTCATTGAATTGTCAGCTGGTAATTAGTTTTAAAACACCAACCAATAAAGTAGAACTACGTTTTTGACTAGCTCATACCATACTACAACTATCATTTAAGTACCAAACTAAGATCAAACCAAGAACTGTCATCGTAAATGAGCAGAAGTAGTACTATATTCTACCCCAGAACTTGAACAAAACCATTCACGTTACAATTAATTTACTTTAGATGGTACCTTTCAAAAAACATCCGTACCAGTTAACACTGCATGATTTTATAATGTTTACAAAACACCTTAGCAATGTGACCGAGGCTGTAATTATAGCATAAAATTTACATGAATCGAAGTTCTGCAGAATTTATTAACTTGAACTGGATTTTATATAGGTATACCTTTGAAGTTCACTAGAGTATGTGCTATAGTAATGTGTTGCTATGATAGCTGGTACTGTATTCACGGCAAATCAAATAACAGGTTTTGTAAGTAGTTCAGTAACATTGAAACATGCAAATTCTAAAACTTGAAAATAATCCATAAGTTAAAATGCCAGAGTTGAAACCTGGAAAAGCCAACAGTCTTATCAGCAAACAAAATAAACACACCAGAGGGAAACTTATGAAATAAATTTGGTTACAGGGAGATACTCGGTATCTGCGATTGTTAATAATTGAACATGATCATCGCTTGTGGCTTTAGTACCGGTGCCAGCCACATATTTCGTTGCTTCGTGAGAGTATGCTCCTTATATCGGTGATCTCAGTACACTGCCAATGGAAAGAAGTGCACATGAATCTAAATTTCTATATTTCTTTACTTTCCCCGTGCATGCTAGCATTTATGAAATTCAAAGAGACTTTGCAGCGCTTAGTACGCTTGTTTTACTATTGTATATTTGATGTATATGTAAAATTTGATGTGACGATATTCTGCTATGGTTCAGATTCTGGTGATATACTGTGTTGATCAACCCACGTTCGCAGTAAGGTACAGATCGTAACAACCATGAACCACCTCTGTTCAAATCTCTATCCAAGAAGCGTTATTTCGTAAACAAGTTGTCGTTATGTCTATGATGTAGAATTCAAATGCATAATACAGTATATTATGTCAAAGTTTTTCTAGATGAGCGTCTAAAATAAATTCATATACTATTAATTGCTTCTAACACTTAAGATTATATTTTAACATTTGATAAATTCTATTAAGCAGAATACACGAGTATTTCAGGTTAAATGCGGTCGCACAAGTCCGAAAAGTTTACCGCACGCCAATTTCGCTTGGATAGCGGATTTCGAAAAGCATACCACTGTGGCTGCAGGGAACAGTGCAATGATGCTCAAGTTTAATGCATAGTCCGACAAAAGGTGAAAACAATGTCACAGCCTGACGGATGTGCCAGAAACACACAATGTTATCAGATGATATAGTTCTGACTTTATTTGTGCAAGAACATGGCATTTGCCGAGGTGATTAGCCGCGAACCTGTTTTCTACAATTATGAAGCTATATATGTTTTAGATACGAATCATATCCGGTTGTAAATGTAATTATGTAAAGTTAGGCACACAATGGGTAGTCTTGTCAGTTCTCTGCTAGAAATAATACAGTTCGCGGTTAAATGAATTGAAAAAATCAGAGATGGTGGCTTAAATTTGCAACGTGTCGGAATTTTTAACCTCGACAAGAAAAACCGGCACCGAACTTGTAATTCAATTCTGCAGTTAATACGTAATAACGTTTGATCAAACATGTGTGAAATGACGAAGGATACCAAGCCCACACATTTTAAGCTAATGTTTTGTAAATTTTGCTCTTGAAATGGCTGAGTGAGAAAAGATTCACCCCAAAAATGAGCTTAGATGACGTAATGCCACAAAGTTCTGTTTGGGCTGGGAGAAAATAAGTGAAGGGCCCGCTAGCGTTTCAATGATGCCTTTATAGTCTCTGAACCCCCAATCATCTCCTACCCTCAAAAGGAATTGTTTTGCAATCAAGATTGCTCCTTTTTCAGTGATACCCGAGATGCTATTCATAATCGTTGGTTTCAGTTGGGAATTTTGTACTAACATGCCTCGCTATTTTTGAATTTTTCGGCATGTCGCCCATGATATCCTTAACCCATACCCCCATTAACCTATTGGAGCCCTCTTTCCAAAGGGCATAGTTTTAAATATCTGGGCCGGTTAAACTTCTTGAACGCGAAAGAATCTTAAGACCAAGTTTCCCAAAAAATGACGAATTTTAGTCAAAGTACCATAACTCGTGAGCGGGTGACTGCATTTTAGTTGCAACTTTACTATAGGACGTGGAATCGAGGGATGAGCATTACAATCTATTCACAGGTTGCTAAGATATAAAAAATTAGAAAAAATGCGTAAGGTAAAAGTGTTAAAAATTTTTTTAAAGGGCAATTTCAGTTTTGTGTCAATTTGTTCAAAGAGGCATAACTTTGGCATGGGTGGTGCGATCTTAATGGGATATTCACCATTGTACACTGAATCAACAGTTTTTATCCAAGACTGAAAGGGTAAGAATTATGTAAATAAGTACTACAAAGGGAACACTTGGATTTAGACGTTGCAGAGATCTCGAATTTAGCTGACCGTGGCACCGAGCAAATTTTGCGCCGGTAAAATTCTGCGAGCGTCGGTTGGAATAAGTCGGCGCTGATACTACGATGCTGCCGGAGGAAGCTCTTCACGACGTCCCCATCACCCGTTGATGTTTTATTATGCGCGAGCAGTTTCGTTTTGTCGATTGACGAATTGGCGATTTTATGGTAGTTGACTGTTTCATTTTTATATGGTTGAGGACGACGTAGGCGAAGCAGGTCTTGGATATAGGCTTGAAAACTGTCAGTTACTATCCTAGTACCGGGTAGAACATGTCGCGCAATTAATGGAATTAGTGTCGGAATTAGTGTGCGATTAGGAACGATATGGCAGCACTTTCTTTGACACTCTATCTTACCCAAAGCCCACCGTGCTTACGGCGTCTAATACCACGGCTATACTTCCGACGAAAAAACATGGTTTCGTCAATTTCCGCGTCTAAACGTGGAGCACCGAGGTGAGCATTTTGCCAGTGATCCCTCTCATATGCGACGGCAATATCACAGCAATAGTTGTACCATTATTGTAATAATAGTAACTTACTTTAAAATCGCTGATGAGTTCCCAGCGGCTACCCTAGCTACAGTTGTATCATGAGTAATTGTCAGTTCAATCATTTGGACGAAGGATAGATGGGTTTCGTTAACTATTTACTATGGTGAAGCGATTGTTGGCATGTGTACCAAGAGCTACCATGACACAAGTTAGGTGTTCAAGGAGCAACGAGTTCTGAAATTGGATGATAGTGGGGTTGATTGTGACACATATGAATGAATAAATATATAGAATGTAGCCCTAGGTATATAGCGCCAAATTAACCCTGGTGGACGTTATTTTATAACGTTAGAAAAAACTTAGAGCGGGGTTTGGGGTGGGTATCCGCCCAACTTAGGCTTATAATCTTAATGTATGTCTCATATAAGGGCCTAGGCGTAGACTAAGGCTTAGGCTTAGGACTAGTATATGTGTTATGTAAGAGCCCTGCCTAAGGCTAAGTCTCAGGTTTAGTATATCGAGAACGGCATGATCTACATTTTATTTACGCTCCTCAGGGTTACTTTGGTCCTGCGTCGGATGGTACCAAAGTTTACCGAATTCGGAACAAAAATATTTTTGTCAACTTTGTCTCTGTGGTAAAAACCGCCTTAGTAAAAACCAAAATCGTAGCCAATTTTTTGTGGCAGAATCGATCAAAATGAATTTTTTTAAAGTAACAGGACGCTGATTCCGAATTTCCAAGAATTTTTGCTGTGTCTCGACTCCCTGATCCCTCCTGAGCCAAAGAATGCCGATATTCTTCTAATAATGATCAAAGTTCGAAGTGCTTTATACTCCTTCTTGATGCCAAACGTCATAGATTCATGTTTTCCCCAACTTAATGCCAGCAAAATTAAATAGGTTGGTCTTAAGAGGTCATTTATATCGACCTTGATGTGATCCCAAACTAAATTAAAGGTTTAGTTACAAACCTATGCCCTTTTATAGTTTAACAGTGTTATTCACTCATTGTACAGAACGTTGTAAATGAATTGGGGCAAAATGTTAATACGTCACATAGATAAAATTAGCTAAGCTGGCATGAAAGAATTTAATCCTACACCGCCTAGGCTTCTCAAATTCCCTGAAACACCTATTTCATGTAAAACTATTTTGGGATGATTTGGATCGGGAATTGTTACTTCAAGTCGATCGGTATTGATTCGCTCGGGATATATTCGTAAGTGACCAATACCGATTTAAATTTTTAGCAATTTTTAGCATAGCTAAGTTAATGTCAAACAAAATAATTGTCTGCTTTTAAACACTTTATTTTATTTGCAGAAGCAAATCTGCTTTTGACGTATTATACATTTTAAGAATAATATTAAAACTTCAGGCTATTCAATTACAGTTTACCAAAATTGTATTGGCATAAACATATATTTAAAATCAATAAATTTCTGTCGGCTAAATGATGTAGGCATTTTATAACCTAATTGTTAAGTCATCAATGAATAGCGGGCGCATTGAATTAGTACCAGTTCTCTAAACGCGTTACCTGATTTGTTGGAGCAAGGAATTTTAGCTGTTTTCATTACAATGCGTTTCGCCAAAATGACACTTATTCATATACTATAAACCAGGCAATCCTATAGAGTTAGTCAAAATCGTTACCTGTTTTTGCGATAAACATACTTCTCACACAGAAATTTCCACCGACTTAAAACGCACGTTTTTTATTTAGAAACATTCAAAATAAGCTATCCCTTCTGACAATGTAATGGTATTTGAGACCTTGTACCTCCACCTGAGAAGTTCATTTAGTTACGAAGAGTACGCCATAGCTATCTAAAGCGCTTAGCCGCCACATAAGCCTACGTCGTCTATGATACATTATTTCAGAAGCAAGGTTACATAGAAATAACTGTCAGTCAACAATGAAATTGACAAACCCTCGCGGTTTGCTTGATATACCAAAGCTCCCTATCCTCCTCCAAGAATCCCCAAGGCCAACAAGATGCCCCTTCTGACAATGTAAAAGCACTTGAGAGCATGTGCCTCCACCTGAGAAGTTTATTTAGTTACGAAGAGTACGCCATAGCTATCTAAAGCGCTAAGCCGCCACATAAGCCTACGTCGTATATGATACATTATTGCAAAAGCAAGGATACATAGGCATAACTGTCAGTCAACAATGAAATTGACAAGCCTCGCGGTTTGCTTGATATACCACAGCTCCCTATGCTCCTCCAAGAATCCCCAAGTCTAACAAGACCGGTTAACCTTAACCAGTTAACAAGCGTGCCAGAAAACCGCATTTATTGACAGGGTCAACATGAAAAGGAGCGTATTCGCGATTAATAAATAATTTGGATCACTACCAAATTGATATTGATTCTTTTAATATGTATACTTAAAGTTTTCCAACGAGTTAGTGCCGAACTTGACTGAACGGAGTGTCACATTCAGTTGGACTGTTTGAATTTCTGGTACAGTTCGAATTTGCCAAATACTTCGTTTTTTATAACCGCATTAGGAATGTGCAGCGAAGCGCATCCGTATATATTACACAAGAGTAACTAAAGTGAAAAGAAAACATAATACATAAAACATAACATAGCAAACGCCTCTGACAATAATGATAGGATTTAATGCGATATATAAACTGTGGAACTTTAGATAATGAGATGAGATTATTATAATATCTGCTTATTATGCAAGACGACAGTTGTTAAAGATACTAAGAGGGCCAATTAGCTCAAACTACAATGTTCGGCGACTAAGCCTGAAATTCGAAAACTCCAATTTTCCGCTAAACTAATTCTTTATAATATATGTTGTGCCGCTTAAAGGAAAATTTAGAAATAGGCATGTAGTGGAAATGCTGTTCAGAATTAGTTTTAGCTATTTGACTAACTATACGAATTTTCATTAATTGCTGCAGATGAAGGCAGCAACACTTTCGTTATTGCGATTTCTAGCCTAACAAAATTTCGATTGCAAAGGCATGCGTTAAGTTCTTACTGCAAGAGAATTTTGTCGGTGTTATAAAAAAATTGAGCTATATATGATATAATTAGCTTTTCTTTAAAACTGTATTTGCTGGATCAGTATGAAAAGTAATGTAGTAAAAGAAAGAGTCGATGATAAGTAGACTCTGCTGAACAGTATGGCACTCATCAGCTTTTCATTGTTTTCGTCCGCGGTACGTCGCAATACCCAGTGGGTCGTAAATAGAACTAACGTACCCCTGTTCTTGTGCCGCCACATCCATACCCTATTAATGTTCTTTGACCACCACATCCAGACCCCCAAATTCTTGGACGACCAACCTATTCTCTACAAATGTTCATGGACCACTAAATTTACACCCCACCCATGTTCATGGACCACTTCTTCAGGCCCCCAGGTTCATGGAGCATTTTTAAGACACCTTCAGTTTGATGGACCACTGTTTAGTAAAATGAAAAAGTGGCCCATGGATGAAAATGAGCAGGGTATAAGTTGGTAGTCTAATAACATTAGGATTTTGATGTGGTGGTACAAGAACATGGCTTGTAAACTGTTCATGGAGCATTTTTAAGACACCTTCAGTTTCATGGACCACTGTTTAGTAATATGAAAAATTGGCCCATGGATGAAAATGAGCAGGGTATAAGTTGGTAGTCTAATAACATTAGGATTTTGATGTGGTGGTACAAGAACATGGCTTGTAAACTGTTCATGGAGCATTTTTAAGACACCTTCAGTTTGATGGACCACTGTTTAGTAAAATGAAAAAGTGGCCCATGGATGAAAATGAGCAGGGTATAAGTTGGTAGTCTAATAACATTAGGATTTTGATGTGGTGGTACAAGAACATGGCTTGTAAACTGTTCATGGAGCATTTTTAAGACACCTTCAGTTTCATGGACCACTGTTTAGTAATATGAAAAATTGGCCCATGGATGAAAATGAGCAGGGTATAAGTTGGTAGTCTAATAACATTAGGATTTTGATGTGGTGGTACAAGAACATGGCTTGTAAACTGTTCATGGAGCATTTTTAAGACACCTTTAGTTTCATGGACCACTGTTTAGTAAAATGAAAAAGTGGCCCATGGATGAAAATGAGCAGGGTATAAGTTGGTAGTCCAATAACATAAGGATTTTGATGTGGTGGTACAAGAACATGGCTTGTAAACTGTACGTGGAGCATTTTTAAGACACCTTCAGTTTCATGGACCACTGTTTAGTAAAATGAAAAAGTGGCCCATGGATGAAAATGAGCAGGGTATAAGTTGGTAGTCCAATAACATAAGGATTTTGATGTGGTGGTACAAGACCATGGCTTGGGTCTGGATGTGGTGGTCCAAGAACAAGTGTATGGCGTTCATGTTTATGACCTATTTGGCAATGGCGAGAACGACCGTGACGTACCGCGGACAAAACAACGAAAAGCTGAAGAGTGTCACACTCCTCAGCAGTCTATGATCGACTTTTGGTAAAAATAAGCAATTCATAACTTTGTTTTAGTATTAAGTATTATAAATCTATCACTTTGTGCGGCTCATTTATGATGGCACCACAAATGTTTGATGTGTGCATTGTCGATATTGTGAAAATAAGACACTTATGTTTCATCTAAAGCCATAACCGGCAACACGTTATTCGACAGCAAGTAAATTCTTTGTAACGTTGGGGCACCCGCCAGAGTTTTTGTTGGCTGGCCGGTTGGCAGGCGTGCCGGTAACACGCTTGGCCGTAAAAAACGACCGGCCAGCGACAATTCCGGCTGGTATCCAACAGTGTACCCGGCGAACCTCTCCAAGATTAATTCTGCAAATTTTTTATTTAATATTTTTGAAAAATTTAATTTTTTCGTGCTGCTCATGCACGAAACTGCATTCATCCACTACGCAGTTACGTGTAAAACCACAATGCTGTAGTTATTATTACAGTGTAACAACTCTTTAATGTATGGCAAGCATACTCGAAAACAACTTACATTTTTGAACAAAACCTATAGCGGCCATAGCTACCTGGGGCCTCGAATGCTTACGGAATAGTCGTAAATCAGATATTGCTCTACGAAACGTTATTTGCATTTTTTATTACAAAATGTGGTAAGATCCGAAACTTTCCCGTTTGTAGCAAAACTCCAGCGGTCGCGTTCAAAGTATCTCAACCGACATATTTCCCGATTTATGTTTAGCTAAAAAACAAGCGCCCAAGTATCACCCGATTCCTACTGTGAAGTCTGTTTTGTTTTTTCTAAAACATGTGCGAACACCAATACGCTACAGATTATTTCCAAAAGGGTAATGATTGCATTACAATCAAACACTTAACCTATATCTTCATAACAATTCGAACTCCACTGTGGACCTGTGTTGAATGGTGGTAAAATCAGTGTAATCAGATCACAGCTTAACGACTTAGTCTTAGACTAAGTTTTAAGCTG
Source organism: Trileptium ribeirensis (assembly GCA_030248225.1). Classification (NCBI taxonomy): domain Eukaryota; kingdom Metazoa; phylum Nematoda; class Enoplea; order Enoplida; family Thoracostomopsidae; genus Trileptium; species Trileptium ribeirensis. Next base: position 54,850 of record JASANE010006273.1, on the reverse strand, counting down.
AGTAATAGCAGTGTTGGAGACCAGCCGGATTTGTCCTATATTCCCGTTCACGTGTTGAAGTCATAATACCCAAGGCCAAAATATGTCTGACATCCTGAAGCTTGACTGTATTCATTACCGCATTGTTTTGATATGTTTATGAACTACACTTGGTAGGTGGGGGGTTACTCCCTAATAGTCGAACCCCATCAAGCCAATTTAATCTCCGCAAACCGACTTCCCACGCTGTCGCCGCGGCGCCGAAGGATCGCGGGAAGCCTTGGTAAAAAATTAGCAAAAATTGGGTTGAAATTGGCGCATGAGATTCCAGCAACTTTAACAGTGCTAACATCACGCTAAAATGTCGCCCCCAGGGTGACATTGAGTTTCACTATAGTTACGTTTGCGCGCCCCCATTCCTTCTCGGGACCATGGATTCGTTTGGAAGCAATCGAATACAACTACATAATACCCATAATGGGCACTGCATATCATGTCTAAGTGCTACAAACCCTACGAAAACCACAGAACGAATCAGAATGGTAGCGTTCGGCTTATATCATTTGTTTATTGTATCGAGATTTGTCGAACAGTGCATCGAAAATTTGTTATGACTCGTTTATGATAAATGGAGTGAAGCCTGACTTAGTCTTGAGCCGCTATCAAAGTAGATTCAATGGACATTGCTACAGCGACGAGCTAGGTATATCGTTTTTTCCTTGCCACCGTATGTGACTCTCTGGATAAATTGTCTAGTCTAGATTAACTATATAGGACAGGTTATAGTGTTCTGGCGATACGATTGATTTACGCGGTTAAGGTTCTAAATTGTACTATAACGGTATAAATTCAAATTTTAACAGTTTCTGAAGCAGGAAATTCAAATTTTGGGAGTACTACATTGTGAAAACCTTCAAATTTTGGTGAAGTACAATTCTTGACGGACACCAAGGTAAGAAATTCAATTTTGGCGCGTGTTTTAGCTACAGTCACGAGAAACTCTATCGAACAAAATTCATAGTCAGCGCAGAGTGTTCATGCAAAACCTCGCAGTCACACAAGACACAAGAAAATATGACTTTTAGCATGCACCTCAACTCTTTGAAATTAGCTCGAATCTGAGAAAACTTTTTCTCAGACCCGATGAGAGCCAAACCCTCAAACTTTTTCAGAGCGACTTGATCGCTGATTTTTGAGATTTTTACTTATTTCGGCATTGTGACCCGTTAGGTCGTACACACTTTCAGGTTCGGGGTTCATGTATATACATTGGGTTTGAGGCACGTTTAGATTTCTCTCTTTGTCATCATAGGTATTTTGCTCGCGCGATGACAGAGGTGCACGCTCGCTTTTATCCCTCGAACGCGATCGTGAAATAGCAAAAATAAGAACGTTCGAGCGAGCGCAATACAGTTGAAATTACACTGCATTGTAATACATAATAACGCACCAGCAGCGACAAAAGAGAATAGACGAAAAAAGGGATGGGAGACGAAAAACGGGAAAACCGAAATCGGACAAATTCGGGTCTGAATCGGCAGGCCCCGTGCCAGTTCAACGAAGATTGAGACTAGTAGGACCGCGTAGGTAGGGTAGGATTCGATAGGTCTGGAACAAAACTTCTTAGAATATAGAGTGTCTAGAATCTCGAGAAAAAATCTGATTTTATACAAAATTTAGAGTAGGCCTGTACTCAATCCAAGAGTAGGACAGACGCCCCCAGGGAATTTTAACATGGATTAGGTAGCTGTTTATTTTAAAAGTTTGCCAAAACTAAAACCAGTGTGAATTCATTGAAATGAAGCGAAATCAAAACAGCATAAAATGCCCCACCCCCAAAAGAGGCCTTTAGGTGTGCGAATCGACGAAATGCAGTTTATGATTGACCGTTCGATGGTTTAATCCAAGCGAACTGATGTTATACGCCGCCCACTGGTCGCTGTGCACGACTGACCTCGGACGAACAACTGCTTGGACAGTTGGAAGCAGCGTTGCCGCGTCTCACCGCTCGACAACCTCAATGTACCCCACAGCCGGTGTGCTACTAATATACACGATGCCAAACACCCATACGTCAGACTGAGGAACACGACCACGGTGATCTTTGACCTTGTGCCCAGACTCACTTTCGTCTATCTGAACGACGGAACCAGGGCCCTCCAGCAGTATAGGATGTCGCTGAAAATGTTGCGTGCAAACTTCTCGGAAGAAGTTATAGACGTCGACCAAGGATTGCTTCGACACACCAGCCAGTCACTCCGAAGAATTTTGGAATTCACCTTCGGCCCACAGGTACAGTAGTGGACCCATGTTTGAAGACTGATTTGCGAACGTTTGAAGAAGGAGCCACCACGGATAGATCGGGTCGTCTTCGTGTGAGAGCAGCTTTATTGTGGCACTTCCAGATTAAGTTGTCCTTCACTTTCTTGTACTCCGACCACGTCATTGGAGGATTGCAGTAGGGGCATTCCATCATTGTCGCCAAAAGTTGTCGCTGTTTCAGAAAATGAATTACTGGACGAGAATTCTCGACCAGAAGAGGTACAATATGAGTGCGATAGTAATGACGGTCACACGTTGTGAATGAAATGAATTAATCGGTGCAGCCGCTCTTATATACTTTTCCCTATCTGAGTTAAGTATCTTTTGGTCGCACGCCTATCAAGCTGTAGTTAATTTTGTTTTGGTCACTCGCATACTCCTCATTAGTCGCTCACAGGCCTTTATTTATTCGTATTCTTAATTCTTATTACTGCAAACGCACTGAGATATTGTGGGGGGAAAAGCTTGAAAGCAGCACTATGGGGGGACTTGAAAAGATATTCTAGACGGAACATGAGTTGATCCGTTTTTTCTAGGGCATAACGTTTGGACCAACTTTAGGCCATTCCCGTCGTACTTATGGTAAGTTGGAGAGACGCCCCATAAGTCTTATTTGATAGCCTGCTAACCGGACTGTCTTAATCGCAAGTCAGTTTCGCAAAATTAAGACACGCCTCCACAAACTTTGCTCAATATTCGGCCCCAGTACAGGTGATTTCTAGAGCAACTTTGGGCCCTCAAGACCTTCCTAATTGTGAGTGGAGGGATGTCTATTCTGTATTTTCGGAGAAGTAGGAAACAAGGCTCTTTGAAGAACATAGGAAAATTAGCTCCGGTGCTTTCCCGAAGAACATAGGAAAATAGTGTAATCGAGTCGGCATGAAGTGCCCATTGTTAGAGATCGCAAATTTGGCCTAAATTTATCCCAAAGTAATCTCAAAATTACACCATTACAGAATGACCCCATGGTTAATTAGCCCCGGGACTAGGACTGCTCTTTCAGGGTGTTCAACCAAATCGGGTCTTGGCTTCGGTACACCTTTAAGCTACCCAGAAAAGGTTACACTTTGACGTCTAATGATGTCGGTTGCATTTGCACTTAACTGACTACTTGATCATAAATAAGTTGAGTGAGCAATCTTAATTTCACAACGGCTGCCCTTTTCACGCCGCAGTGGGCATCGCTCATAATCTCGCAACTAAGCTACTTAGGGATCACGTGAAGGAAGGGATCTCACATCACAAATGAGTACATTAGCCTGGGCATTGCTGCAGGCGACCCAAAAATGTTTCACGAAAAAATGTAAACAGATGTATAGGTTAGTACCTTCTCGCAAATAACTACCCCGGAGCATTTTACTAGACATAGGCGCGTAATTGCATAGAGCTGTGGTCACCACTACAGATCTAGATTACTGTATTTACGTATTCCATGAGAGCAGGGCCCCATATACCCTCAGCTCATTAGCCTGGGGATACCTCTGGCCACACCAAATTTAGGAGTCATGCATTGAGAAAACTAGATGCTTTCATTAACCGGATAATACTTCTCAGGTAGCTGTATTAGGCCATTCATGAGCCTACTCTCAACTTCACCTGGGTTAAGCACTACACGCTGCGGTGGTAACCCTGAGTAGCCGAACAAGGGCGAGATGATTGATTACACCCACAGGTGATCCGTAACAGAACTATGTCATTTACTAGGGACAATTTAAGCCCCCGAAATAATCCGAAACTCAGTTGCGGCTTGTCAGAAGAGAATCAAAGATCAATAGGTTAGGAGCTCTTGGGTTCATGACTGTCAAAACAGGGAGCCGAAGGTAGACTCCAACGTTGAAGAATTATCACTTGATCCCTGTTCCGTTCATCGGCGCAGTGGCTGTGAAGACAGAATACTAAAACAGAGATTGAATCTCCGAGGCTTTCCACTAGAAAATATCCAGGTCTCTCTGGTTTAGTTAACTACTGACTGAAGGAAACTGCCTTGGAAAAACTCAGTAGGCAATATTGGGAGTAAAATTTATCTTATCCATGGGCTTGCTTTCGAGTTCCTGCGTACCGGTAAAATAGAAAAAAGGGGAAGTACCGGCGTCTCACCTGAGCTTAGAGGGCTCTAAACTGTCAGTGTGCGAACTAACAACAGTGGTAAGGACAGCCGGGTATTTCTCCCCCTCATTACCGCTGATGGCAAAAGTTATACTAGGATAACCAAAAGGGTGAGGCTACTGCCTCTGTCCCGAGCGGCCAGTTCAAGGGAAACGTTCAAGTACGGAAACCGTACAACGAAGGGTATGTGGGTTCCTACGGGATCAGCCATCGCAGGGCGACTTATAAACCGCTGATCACGCGTCCCGACAAGCCGGTCTGAACCAAAATGGACATACAGTGGCTAGGGATCGGAAATATCTCATCGACCACGTTTGATCCGACCCTAACACTCAGAGGTTACACTGCGACTCATTAACCTGTTGGCCTTGCGTTAACTAGCTAGTAACCAGTTGGCCGCTGCATAGCCGAGTGGATTACTCGCCTGGTTCAAAAATCGCCGGTAGGGAGTAACTAAAACCGTGATGGATCGAAACCCAGCGATGGAACACATAATAATTTGTAAATCGTTTTTGGCTCTCAACGACAGATGCCGTAAGCGGATAATTTTTCGGTCCGGCAGGACCGCTTCCCCTCTTTTCCCGTGGTGTACCAATCGAGGAGAACGGTTTTGAAACGTTTGGCGTTGAGCAAGTTTGGGTATCAAAGAATCAAGTTTCCCTAGGTTAGTATTTCTGTCAGAATTATGGTAAATCTTTCGCAGAATTATCAGGTCGGGCACATGCTTCAACCGGTCAAAAAATTGTAAGAATATTTGTAAAGTCGAAAGCTCATTTGGACGCTCGAAATCGATGTAAAAGGCTTAGGATGTTCTTATATTTCATTACTAATTAATATAACAGATTGACTGCATGGTTCCACTTTCAGTCGAAGCGTACCTGTTTAGCTTAGTTCCTGATAAGTTTAACCAGCCTGAGCGATCGACTAAAGGAGTCCGCAAACAATCCCATTTATATCTGCTCGTATAATATATGACACATACCGATGGCCACGAGCGAGCCATTAATCGAAAGTAGAAGAAAACCGACGGAGAATTATACCTACGGAGCCTCAACTAAGTCACTAAACGGAGACAGAATTGTGCAGTCCTAACCTTGCTATCCTTTGGTGACCAGCTCACGTTTTTTATGTCACTATCTGAAGTTTTAGAGTTTAGATTTATTCCCCGCTTTTTACCTCGGCTGATCGCACCATTTTCGACTCTGTAGAGACGACCTAAAACACGCCGTGTAGCTCGATTGCGAATTAGGCACTGGCTTATCGCATATTATTGACACACGCGTTGTCAAACGCTCTAGGAATGTGTGACACCGAACAACACATCTTTAATTGTCAAGGCATGCTCGTCAAGTATTCTAAACTTGGGAGTATCCCAATCTTGGCCGACGTATTAGTTATATAGCCTGCCGGCAACGACGGAAATTGCTAAGGAACTATAATTCATACATCACTGGTCGAGTATTAGCGGAAAACGAAGCCTTTGGCTTGATGTTGGGTCAAGGACTACCTTTTAGGTGGTCAAAATATTAGGATAATTTCGAGGAGATAACCGATGCCGTGAAGTGCTGAGTGAATAATGCATTCCTCTTTATTGTACCATACACTGAGTTGTGACATATTACGCCGTACTATACATTATATCGTATCGTTATTTTCATGAATGCAAATTGTGTTTTTTCCACTGGATGTCATTGTCATCCAATATTTTGGTATGCAATTTGTCCGTCCGATATCGCTGCGTTAAGAGCGAACAGTAGTTATCTTATTCTACCCAACCACCGTCTGATACACTAGTTTTTAATTCCCCCGCGGGAACCGAGGGGAATAAAATTTGCGAATCTCGACCGAATCTAATTTTCAGGGTACAATACCTGAAAGCGGATATCGCAAAATTGAATACTCGGAGAGATTCGTAGCAAACCGAAACGTCAATGATATTATACACACTGTGAGGGATGACCATCTCTGCGTTGCCTGATTATTTTTACTTGGCCTATTCCTCATTATCACGCATGTTCCTTTATCTTCTTGTAATAACCTAATGACAATTCTTTATACCCGCACCCTGTCTCATGCCTAAATTGTACATATTTTGTAATAAACTCAAGAGAAAATTAACCATCGGTATCTGGTCCTTGTTTTCTGGCAGCGATTATATGTGTTTAATGTTTTGTCCGGTCAACCGACCAACGTCACGCGCCAAGGCCTGCAGAGATCATTCCTCGACGTGTGCTGTTTGTGTCCTATACTAATCAAATAAAGGAGTAAAGAGTGTGAGAGATAAGGTCCATTAAATTGCCAAAACTTACCACACTCGTAAAGAATAATCAATGCCCTTCGACATCCAATTCACCGAACCAAATTATATCGACACAAGAAATCAATCCATCACAAGCCAACGACCACTACCTCATGTAGGACAGCGAATCCGACTATAAACTTTTAGGGAATTGTCGGAACCCTGTAGGGCTACATTGGTCAAACTTGTAGCTGAGCAAATTAGTGCCCTAAGAGGCCGGGGTAGAGGCAAATTTCGACTAAGGATATGCATCGCCACTCGACACAGTTCGTTCACATCACACACATGCTGAATTGTTCTCGCGACCTAAACAACTTCCGAGTGAGATTGCGATAGTTAATGTCGGCGTGGCACTATGGCCTGTGAGCAGGTGTCAGTGTCAGCTTCCTTGGAGGACCTCAGCAATCATACCACATACTAGACACGTGCGCAACCAATCGGGCGGGATCCGAACACAGCTCCTGAAGCGAGCCTGCGGCCTGCTAAGCTCCATAGCTTCTTGGTTCTGAACAGGAAAAGGCCGAAATCAAAAATTAGGGTCCTCCCTTGAGGTTATGATAGTCGGGGTCGTATGGGCATGGTGCTAGGAAGTTGCGCCATGCAGCTGCGTCCCGTTATTACATATGCGTGATGACCGCTCTTGAAACACCAAATCAAGTAGGTACGTATCTTATTATTTTAGATGTTACAGTTGTGTGTGCACGCTTCAGTCCTTGCAAACAATCATCTCAAACTTGAAAATGTTTTTCGGTCGCATACAATTTGAAACAGATGTGGCTTGAGTAAAATAGTATAAAATAGTATCCTGGATTTTAACCGTTATGGTTCAAGAAATCACACAACGTAAACTGCACCACGCTAGTACAATTTAGGTATATCCTATTACTTAATACGCAGCGGCCCAAATACTGCGTCCCGGAAAATAACATCTCATGACTCTCGACCGGGCATGAAAGCAGTCGTAGCTGAAGACGCATTCGACTTGCACACTTTAACGGAATGACGCATGTGATTCAACGGTCCCGGCAAAGTATTTAGCCGGAAGACAGATCAGCTATACCATACTCGCAGAACACGGTGTGACAGGAATCCATAACAAAAATAGAGTCTACCGACTATACAATCAGCAATGTACTCTAGAATTGTTTTAACGCGTAACCCCAACCTTTGACTATGTTGCTACAGCGATTACGCAATAAGCAATGGTGTAAAAATGTCTGTCGTTGAAATAGTTACAATATCTGCATCATTTTAGTTCCCGCAGAATGTGAAGTAAAATATACAGTTAATAATACAGCTCATGGAACTCATTTTTAAAGCAACTCCTATTTACTACGCCACTTGCTGGTTTGCCGCCTTATACTGAATCAAGCATAATTATTTCAGTCATAATTGAATGCTACAATTAAGGCTGGAAAGTCACGAAAACAAGTCAAGACTAAAAAGCTGTAGTTAAATTTCAAGAGTTTGGAAGTATAAAAACGATTATAAGTAAAATTATATGCACGGCAATTTGCACAAATCGCTTGACAAAGCCAGCTCGATATATGCTGAAATTTATAGTTAACTTCAAAGCTAGATGTCGAAGGAAACATGCATAACGTTTTTCAATGGTAACACTGAAACGCACTTCGTAACTGTAAGTGGCACGCACGAAAATGTTTTGCGAACATGTAAACATACTGCTGCCAACAGAGTGTCCATACCTAAAAAAACCGATTCTTGCTGTAGCATTAATACCGTCAGCAATCATTGGCGCACCCAAGGAGGGGGCCCGGGGGCCCGAGCCCCTCCTTGGCTGATCCGAAAAATATTTTTATACATAGTTTCTATAAACACACATTCACCAGTTTGTCGAAACCGATTTTACGTCAATAATCAATTGTCATGCTCAATAATACTGTTTTACGACAAGTACTCTGTTGGGTTGAGTCGGAGCTCTAGTTTAAATACTACGCTGTCATAGATATATACATATCGGTGTTTCGCTTAAACCAAATACATCGGATATTGTATATTATTTTCAATATTTTCCAGGAGATTACGATTACAATTTAGTCGAAGGCATTTTACATTCTGGATAGCGAAATAATTTTATCAAATTTGGCATCCAAATGTCCAAGCGTATAACTAGTTATTTTGGTCGAAAAGACAGTGATAGTAGTGGCGATGGCGCTCAACAACCTAAAATCCCAAATGTGGGTACATCCGGTAAATAGTATATTAACATTGGATATTGCAATTATTGTGCACTAAAGTTAAGTTAATTTATGACCCGAAAAACGAATTACGCGCTCAAAATGGATTAGCAAGATTTGTTAAAATTAACCCGAGGTTTATGGTCTAAGCGAATAGACCATGACATTTTTGAAACTGCTGGTATAGCGCGTGCTGCGAAAATATAGTATTCAGGGCCCCCCTTAGCCAAATCCTGGGTGCGCCCCTGTCAGCGATAGTAAAGATTAGATGCGTTGATTTGACGAGGCTAAGATTTAATGAATTGATTGAACTGTGAATTTTTGTTCCTTAATTTTCCGGCTGACTTACTTTGAACGATAGTTGATATAAAAGCTACAAGTTAGTAGGTAATAGGCATAAGAGGTGTCATGTTGTATCAGAATTATACTTCTAACGTATACTATTGAATGGTCAGCATTACGAATGCATACGATGTTTTTTAAAATTATTCGCTTGTAGTCTCATCATGCAGCATTGCGCATCCATAGACTTTCGTGTGTACTATTGTGAGCAGAACTTCGTCATCACGTTGAACTACATTCGTTGCGTTTATTGCTTTGGCCGTAGAGTGACTCTGTATTTATTGTGACTATAGTCCCGTTATCACATGAATACTGCTTCGCAGAATAACAGCGCTCTGACAGCATTATAGTGAAATAGAAATATTCAACAAACTAAGAATACAGATAAATATTGGGAGCTATTTTGCGTGGGTTTGGATCAGCATATGTTACACTGCACTTTCTTAATCGAATCTGTAAGCTTTAAAATTTTTAGAGCAGACCAGAAAGTGTCCATATAACGATATAGTAAAGCAAGATCTGCAACCAAGACTGCCAAGATGTCAAATTATCAAGATTTATGGTACCACCTTTCCAAATCATACTATTTGCATTGGAATAGATTCGTCCGTTAATGATTCTTTCGAAAATCAGCTTCTTCTGCTCCTACCATTGGATTAAAGCAACTATTACCAAAACATCTGTACTTTGATTACCAGTTTAAAACAAGCAGATGAAGCAGCAACCCCATGGAGCCTCCTTCTCGCCGACTCCGGCTACCCACTGAGACCTCAGTGCGTCAGCATGTGTGAAGCAGATCTATATATTTCCTGAAAACATAGATAAAGTTGGAATGAATTACATATTTTGGCTGAATTTCAATTTCAGGTTTGAAACCAAGCTCAAACCAAATTCATGTTCTAGGTCGAAACACGATCTGAAGCGTTTTGGCTTTATACATTTGTTAACCAAATCAAATCGACATCTGCATAGCCAAGTGCAGCGTTATATGTGCATACCAATTTAATTTTACTTATTTAATTGGCCGAAATGCGAAGGTTGCTACTATACAATTTTCTGCTTGTAATAGAAATAACCTTGCATTATATCTATGTTTGTGAACATATCATGTTAGTTGTTTCAACATAAATTGTTTTGCATTTCACTGAACTATGTTGAAGGCTGTGCGAAAAGACAAAATTTGGCACTTATAAATATTCTATCTAAAAGTAAAAGCAACACGTTTAGCTGTAAACTCCTAAAACATAAGGGAGAGTTGTAATGACACACAAACCGACCATTATAGAACAAAATACCATCCGCATAGATAGTAAGCATTTCAGCGTAAAATGATTTTATTGAACGGGAGTGTCGAAGTAAAAAACCCTCAATAAATGATTATAAGCACACCTTCTTTTATTCGACTGTTCTAATGGTTTGAAAATATTGACACTACGTCAAACCTCTAATACAATAACATCTACGCTGCTCCAAATCAATAACCAAGGATGTCTTTACGAATACTTGTGTGAATCTAGGATACGTGTATTTCATATGGCAAGAGGTTAAACTATATCTGCGGTGTGTCATCCTGCGTCGCCGAGGTGCCATGTTGGTGTTGCTATTGACTTGCCAGCAGAAACGAAATATACACATGTATATATGATGCTCATATACCGCAAATAGAAACACAGAAGCGTCCAGCTTTTATTGCAATGCAACACTTGTTCGCTCGAAGCGACACCAGTTCGCTACATACAATTGAAAAATTCTGCTAGTGGACACTGCTCAGTAAATTTTATAATGTTTTTCAAATAAACACTAAAAGTTCGCACGGCAACATTTTTCCTGGGTAAACACCAAATATTAATTCTACCGAAAATAGAATAAACATCTCTGGTTCACAAACGTAAAGCATGCATATATACTTGGTCTGCTAAGCTGTATCAACGATAAATTACACCTAAGAATTATTACCAGATTGTGACAGATATAACTTCAAGTTAAATACATCATAAAACTTGTACAAATCAAGTGTTGTGACTTTCAACAATTAATGAGCTCAAAATAATTCCGAAACGGGTTAAATTATGCTGCTAATTTTTTCCGTTAAATGTCACTAAGTGACATGCGTGCGCAAGCAAAGGCCCTCGCGCGTATTTTCGATTTCTAGTGATCAAAAGCTGAACAACTCTTTACTTTTTATTCAGTCTAAATTTATAGCATTTCCTGAATTAAGCATAGGATTCGGAGTTCTGCTAATATTTTTGGAACTTTTCTGCTTATCCTTAAAATTGGCTTTTTAGCCGTTTTAGCTTAAATATTCACAGTGTTTATGGATTTAGCTGAGATACAAACACTGTTAACAACGCTCTGTCATTTTATGTAATAGTAAGATGCCATATTTCATATAAAAACAAGTGGAAAATGCCTAGATGAAACTCCAGTAGCAGTGCATTGAAATAGTCTTGTTTTGTATAAGAAGTGATCGGTTCAAAACCCTCAAATATTTAGTACTAAAACGAAAAGAAAATTCGCTGGTGTCTAAAACTTCCTGTTAATGGATAGAGCTATTTGATAAAGTGCTACAAAACTTACCGTAAATTCCTACAAAACAGCTTATTGTCATTATCATTGCTGGGAATATTTTCTACGATTTGGCTTAAGAGAATGATATTAAAACCCATTTAACATTAAGGATAAATTTAAAAATTAAACACAAATACCTAAAGTTTCTAGCACAAACAGATATTTCGGCAAAAACACCAAATGAACTGAAAAAAAATTCGCATAATGTATAGTTTCATCATGTTTTTTTGTTGTATAGGTGCTGGTAAAACCAACAGTTACAGCATACACTGTACTTTACTATTCTACTACTCTCTGTCGCTAAACATGAAAGAGTAATTTATCACTAGTGCTAACAGACACACGTTATCAAAATTAATGGTACTCAGTTACAGCATACACTGTACTTTACTATTCTACTACTATCTGTCGCTACACATGAAAGAGTGATTGATCATTAGTGCTAACAGACACACTTATCAAAATTAATGGTACTCAGTTACAGCATACACTGTACTTTACTATTCTACTACTCTCTGTCGCTAAACATGAAAGAGTGATTGATCACTAGTGCTAACAGACACACGTTATCAAAATTAATAGTACTCAGTTACAGCATACACTGTACTTTACTATTCTACTACTATCTGTCGCTACACATGAAAGAGTGATTGATCATTAGTGCTAACAGACACACGTTATCAAAATTAATGGTACTCAGTTACAGCATACACTGCACTTTACTATTCTACTACTCTCTGTCGCTACACATGAAAGAGTGATTGATCATTAGTGCTAACAGGCACACGTTATCAAAATTAATGGTACTCAGTTACAGCATACACTGCACTTTACTATTCTACTACTATCTGTCGCTACACATGAAAGAGTGATTGATCATTAGTGCTAACAGACACACGTTATCAAAATTAATGGTACTCAGTTACAGCATACACTGCACTTTACTATTCTACTACTCTCTGTCGCTACACATGAAAGAGTGATTGATCACTAGTGCTAACAGACACACGTTATCAAAATTAATGGTACTCAGTTACAGCGTACACTGTATTTTACTATTCTACTACTATCTGTCGCTACACATGAAAGAGTGATTGATAATTAGTGCTAACAGACACACGTTATCAAAATTAATGGTACTCAGTTACAGCATACACTGCACTTTACTATTCTACTACTCTCTGTCGCTAAACATGAAAGAGTGATTGATCACTAGTGCTAACAGACACACGTTATCAAAATTAATGGTACTCAGTTACAGCGTACACTGTATTTTACTATTCTACTACTATCTGTCGCTACACATGAAAGAGTGATTGATCATTAGTGCTAACAGACACACGTTATCAAAATTAATGGTACTCAGTTACAGCATACACTGCACTTTACTATTCTACTACTATCTGTCGCTACGCATGAAAGAGTGATTGATCATTAGTGCTAACAGACACACGTTATCAAAATTAATGGTACTCAGTTACAGCATACACTGCACTTTACTATTCTACTACTCTCTGTCGCCACACATGAAAGAGTGATTGATCACTAGTGCTAACAGACACACGTTATCAAAATTAATGGTACTCAGTTACAGCGTACACTGTATTTTACTATCTTCCTAAATGAAAGTGATTGATATTAGTGCTACATTATAATTAATGATTATATACTCTGCCTTTCTTCTACTACTATCTGTCGCTACACATGAAAGAGTGATTGATCATTAGTGCTAACAGACACACGTTATCAAAATTAGTGGTACTCAGTTACAGCATACACTGTACTTTACTATTCTACTACTATCTGTCGCTACACATGAAAGAGTGATTTATCACTAGTGCTAACAGACACACGTTATCAAAATTAATGGTACTCAGTTACAGCATACACTGTACTTTACTATTCTACTACTCTCTGTCGCTACACATGAAAGAGTGATTGATCATTAGTGCTAACAGACACACGTTATCAAAATTAATGGTACTCAGTTACAGCATACACTGTACTTTACTATTCTACTACTCTCTGTCGCTAAACATGAAAGAGTGATTGATCACTAGTGCTAACAGACACACGTTATCAAAATTAATGGTACTCAGTTACAGCATATACTGTACTTTACTATTCTACTACTATCTGTCGCTACACATGAAAGAGTGATTGATCATTAGTGCTAACAGACACACGTTATCAAAATTAATGGTACTCAGTTACAGCATACACTGCACTTTACTATTCTACTACTATCTGTCGCTACACATGAAAGAGTGATTGATCATTAGTGCTAACAGACACACGTTATCAAAATTAATGGTACTCAGTTACAGCATACACTGTACTTTACTATTCTACTACTCTCTGTCGCTAAACATGAAAGAGTGATTGATCACTAGTGCTAACAGACACACGTTATCAAAATTAATGGTACTCAGTTACAGCGTACACTGTATTTTACTATTCTACTACTATCTGTCGCTACACATGAAAGAGTGATTGATAATTAGTGCTAACAGACACACGTTATCAAAATTAATGGTACTCAGTTACAGCATACACTGCACTTTACTATTCTACTACTATCTGTCGCTACACATGAAAGAGTGATTGATCATTAGTGCTAACAGACACACGTTATCAAAATTAATGGTACTCAGTTACAGCATACACTGTACTTTACTATTCTACTACTCTCTGTCGCTAAACATGAAAGAGTGATTGATCACTAGTGCTAACAGACACACGTTATCAAAATTAATGGTACTGAGTTACAGCATACACTGTATTTTACTATTCTACTACTATCGTCGCTACACATGAAAGAGCGATTGATCATTAGTGCTAACAGACACACGTTATCAAAATTAATGGTACTCAGTTACTCAGTTACAGCATACACTGCACTTTACTATTCTACTACTATCTGTCGCTACACATGAAAGAGTGATTTATCACTAGTGCTAACAGACACACGTTATCAAAATTAATGGTACTCGGTTACAGCATACACTGTACTTTACTATTCTACTACTCTCTGTCGCTACACATGAAAGAGTGATTGATCATTAGTGCTAACAGACACACGTTATTAAAATTAATGGTACTCAGTTACAGCATACACTGTACTTTACTATTCTACTCGGGTTGTGGGCTTTTTTTTTTCTCCTTTTTTCCTTCTAATTTCTTTTTTTCTACTACTCTCTGTCGCTAAACATGAAAGAGTGATTGATCACTAGTGCTAACAGACACACGTTATCAAAATTAATGGTACTCAGTTGCAGCATACACTGTACTTTACTATTCTACTACTATCTGTCGCTACACATGAAAGAGTGATTGATCATTAGTGCTAACAGACACACGTTATCAAAATTAATGGTACTCAGTTACAGCATACACTACACTTTACTATTCTAGTACTATCTGTCGCTACACATGAAAGAGTGATTGATCATTAGTGCTAACAGACACACGTTATCAAAATTAATGGTACTCAGTTACAGCATACACTGCACTTTACTATTCTACTACTACCCGTCGCTACTCATGAAAGAGTGATTGATCATTAGTGCTAACAGACCAGACACACGTTATCAAAATTAATGGTACTCGTCGTAAATTCTAGTAAATAATCGACCCTACCTGAGGAAATAACCGTCGGACGGGGCGTATAATGTCCGCAAAAACAATGCCTGACACATTTATCAAATCCTAGATGCGAAGTTAGGTACAAAAACCTACAGAGACTAAGCAATTAAAATCATAATATATTCTGGTATATAACATTTAGATTGCCCTAGCGATTAACCATCTTAGAAATTTTTTTATTTACATGGAAAATTATTATAACGTAGCGAGAGTATCGAGCAGAGTTTCTTCCAGTAGAGTACTATTGTGACAAATTGTGTTTAATATGTCTGTGTGTTCGTCCCCTCACTCTTCGACAAATGGTTAAGCATACGTAATTTTTTATTCAACGCGTAATTAAATGTATCTATGCACCCCGTTTTGTGTTTACACTTCTTTAATAATTTTCTGCCTAAAATACTCGTAAAACCGACTCAAATTGGAGACTTTTTACTTTTGCCTATTTTTAGAGACACCATCATTTTAGATGATACGTCTTGCTAAAGGCATCGGATTGAATGGAGTTCCAGGCAGAATCCTCTCATCAAGAGTTATGCTTTTACCTTAGTTACTATGTGTTTATGGTCATTATAGTTATGAACCAGAATTTTATTATGTAGGTGATTATAATACGGCTATAGGTTTTCGGAGGTGATGAACATGATAAAAGCACTTTTATTTGTATCAAATATAGCAAATGCGGGCCTGCAACGCTGCTAATAACTACAGTCCTGTACGGTTAGCGAGTATTGCCCTAGTAAAGTGAATGTGCGCCGATTACCAATCTCTTTTGACACCATACACAAAACGTTGTTGGAGAACAAAGCTCGGATTTCAATAGCCCTATTCAATTTCGACATTTTTCTGTTACGTAACGTCGTTAGCGAATGCAATTTTAACCCCAATGTGCTCGCGAACATTTTTAAATTATAATGTATGAAATATGAAACGGACTAATTTCTGTTCTTTTATACAGAAATGAAATTTGTGTTCAGCGAACAACGACATGACAATTACCGTTCACAATAAAGCGTGGAGAGCGGCGTACCTTAAGTTTACCTATGCATATGACATTGCTTCTGCACGATTAGCAAATTTCGTATATGACTCTATGATTAACAAGCACAACCATTCTTATGTATTACTAACAATAAACCTTGAGATTTGTGTAAAATAGCGCTGCCGATTGGATCCTATGAGTGCTCATTGCGCTGTTTAAATATGAATAAAATAAACATTGTGATAAAAAGAAGATCCATCTAAAATCATCTTCCTTCCCAACTGTAAATACTGTAAGCAGTCGCGGTAGAATTTAGATAACAAAAATCATTTTCTATAATTAAAAAACAGCTTGCCGATGGCACAAACTGTATTTTTAATGCACTAACTTACAATAAAAATTGAAGGTTCATAAAAATCGCCTATTCAGTAACTATAATAATTCTCGTTCGGTTTATCGTGTATATACTTTACGAAAAAGCAACTCTGCATTAAATCAACATATTTACCTTTACTTTACGCTTTACGCCTTCGTTTTACATGCAAGTTTTTGTTTATTTTGTCTACATACGCCTATGCACACTGTATGGTAAATGGACTCACCTCCTTACGCCGCCTGCTGCGCATGGTGTTTAATTATACTGATCAGTCGAAGTTGCGGCGTTCAAGCGACAACCTGAATGAACCCAAAAGCAGCACTTTGCAGCAACAGCATTTTAAGCAAAGATTAGCGGTATTTACTGGTTATTTTCTAGAAAGGATACTAACGATAAGCCGATATCTGACTAGGAAAACGTGGACGTGAAATCCAGCTTATTTTGGAGTTACGTGTATTAGCAATACTGTTCGTATTAGTTCTTTTTTCAGAGATACAAATCACCGTTCCTGTGCGGATGTTGTTCGTCGAAAAACTACAGTTACTGGCCACGAATTTAGCCATGTAAAACCTCGAATCCGTTGTAATGCAAAAAACAGATTTGACTGAGATTAGCATTCCATAGAATGATATCGATGCAAGACCCAATCCGTGGGCACATTAATTTGTACGTCGCTATAGATCAGCCTATTCTGAAAGCGAAATTGTTAAACTTATGACGACAAATGTTGCGTTGCCACTACACGTCTTCAAGCTCACCACAAAGTCAACAAATTCAACCATTGATGTTGTTATTAGTCTCTCATAATTGCCTTCAGGTAGTCAACCTGGTTTATGGCCTACTGATGTTACGTTTCATCTGTTTATTCTCGACAACGCGAGCAGAAATCTCTTAAACTCACGTAATAAAAACCTTAATTCCGCTTTAGTAAATAGTGAAAATATTTCGGATCAGCTTGAGACAGCAGCTGATAAAGTACTTCGTGATAGTCCAACCGCTAAAGCGATAGTGAAAAACAAGCTGTGGTCCTAAGAATTTCTAGGAACAACACTATCGACACTGGTAGCAGTAACTATCTGACGCTGTCAAATGCCGGTATTAACCACTAACTAGGCCGCCAAATATTGAAATTTGGCTTGCTCGATGTGCGGTCTATATATCAGAAATCTGACTTAGTTCATCATTTGATGCTGCAGGCTCGGCTTAATTTATTAGCAATGACTGATACTTGTGGGTTAAATGTGAATCGTCTTACGGGTTATTAAACTGTGTACCTGCTGCATTTTCTTGCTTTTCAAGTCCAATAATCGATCATCGCGCTGGAGGCTTGGCGATTGTCTGCAGGTCGTCATTGAGCTGGTAACCGTATTGCTGTATTCCTGTAGGTACAGTCACTATTTTTGAATTGATTTCGGCTATAGTATTTATCGACAATAAACTCGTCATTACAATATTAATGTATCGACTTGTACAGTTTTATGTTGAATTTTCTGACCTTTTGTCTTGCTCAATCTCATTCTGTAAAGAGCTATTAATGTTAGCCGATTTCAATATTCACGTAATTCCTGTATTTCTTTATTTGGTTCTTCGTCCGTTTGGGTTGAAATTGGACGTTAATCGTCCTACACATCTACATGAAAATGACCGGATCGTCCTCTATGGACACAGTTCATTGGTGTTCTCAGTTTCACTCATCGAATCTACAAATTCTGATCCCAACTCGATACCTTTCATGTCAAGGGTCAATATCCAAATAAATCGATAACAAAAAGGATCAATTTCCGAGCATTGAAACGTGTTGATTACAATAACTCATGAAACGACATTCTGCAGTCCATATTTTTAATGTTGTAATACTGATAATCATTTTCGTCTATACAACGAAACAACTCGCGAAATTATAGATTCGCATGCCTCATTATCATATAAAGTTGTTCAAATAAATACTGCAGCTTGGAATGTTTCTGAATGCCGCCAAAACAGCATTCGGTTTCGAAGATATGAACGGTTTTAGCGTAAACAGCCCACGCCGTGAAATCGAAGCTCATATAATCACCATAAACGTGTTTGTTGCAAAATATGCTTTCGAAAGTTGAGCGCTTATTGGATGGAGATCCTTTCCGATGCTTCCAACAAGAAATGTTGGCATTTTATAGGTAGATTGCTCTTATAGAAAAACAAATTTAAGTCTGAAATTTCTATTGATGAATTCGTTAATTTTTGTCAGTACTAAAATATCTCAAATCCGCCGTGATCTTGAGCAGCATGTAGTGTCAAATGACACTATGGCGAAGTGTTTTCCCTTTAATACTTTCTTCCAACTTCAACTGGTATCATATGAAACGGTAGAACAAATATTACAAGATACGAACACAACAACATGTTGTTTAGATCCCATTTGTTAAAAAGAACAATGCAGCAAAGCTATCGGGCGTATTTCGAAAACTCATTAATTCATCATTAAAAGGAATTGGTATTCCTACTTTCCAAAAAAATTGTAATTATTCGACCATTGTTGAAATGAAATGCCACTAACAGCAGCCTACCAGCTAGTTTTCGACCAGTATCCAGTTTATCGTATGTGTGCAAGATAATTGAAAGATTGTGTTTTATCAAATAACTGGCCATATAGAAAAAAATAAACTTCCTTCTGGTAAACCGTCTGCGTATAGAAAATACCATTCCACCGAAGATCATTAATGGTTTTTCCAATCAAAAGTCTACCTTAGCGTTTGATCTGACAGCTGCGTTCGATACGGTGAACCATAACAGATTATCGAATCGGATTAGAAATGTTAATGTCTTGGAGATAGCTTGTGCATGACCTATATCCTACTTCACAGATCGAACCTGTAAGATGCAACATGGAGATATCGCATCAATTAAACTATGGAGTGCGGCAAGGTAGTGTGCTAGGATCAGGGTTTTCAGCATCTGTACGTTTCCGATTGTCCGTAATGTTCGAAAGCAGGGCTTCGATTTTCATTGCTGTGGTGACCACATTTATATTTACATTCAAGTTATAGAGTTTGACATTAAAACAGTTGTTACTTCGCTCCTACAGCTGTTATTAACTCTAAACGATTGGTTTAAATGCAACAGTTTGAAAATCAACTGTACAATGCAAAGAGTAATGTTATTGTGTTTCCAAGACGAAATGCTGTCTGCAAGTTGGTATGCTACAGCATTCGCTTCTTGTCTACTTATCTTGAGTATATAATATCTATTTCGTTACGTTTACGTGACGATCGAATTTTACATGTTGCTCCTCGCCATAGCAACGCTTTTTCGTGATTTGAGCCTTCATTATAAAACTCATTACGGTATATATCGCCAAAAGGAAATAAAGCTTCTATAAAAGCTTTCGAAAAAAGAGCTGGAAACTTTAGAAAAGTACATCAATTGCCATTACAAATCTCTTTTTATGATAAATGAACGCAAAGACAAATATAATATGATATAATCACTTAGAAATACGCTACCCAAAGTTGGCCGAATCGTCTATAGACTGTGATAAACTTTAAAACATTACATTATACAATATATACGAGAATTAAGAAAACTAAATTTCACTAAGGTGTTAATCGCAACTCGTAATACATGTACCATCTAGCTGAGATACCCAGCACCGCCCTGGCGTGGAAAACCTTTGCATCATATTAGCCCGGCGCATTTATTAGCATTATCTATGTGAGTTTATTTGCGTAGTTTATATTGAAGGTTCGGAATTTGCGAATTCTCCAAACACAATGAATTTGATAGACAACGTTGGTCAGGGTTCATTCAGAAGAACGGAATAACTTTGGCTATTATCTGTAATCAAGCCGTAAGTCGTTCTCATCTTTTTAACCAATACCCGGCTTTCGTTCAGGCGATAGTATAGAGAATTTACACACAGACAGACCATATGAACTCCGGTTTCTTTTCAAAACACGCAAAAAATCATTCGCTTAATACACACATCATGACCTACGATGTGTTCTCTTGATAGGTGACAATTTTGCTGCAAAAAATGTTTGTTGTTTTTTTAATATTGCCTTCTTTTTCGCACGTTCATCCGTGTATATAATGTCTGAATATAGTTCGCGTGGTATAATGTGAGATTCGGCCAGCTCAACGACGCTTGTGAATTGAGATTTAAAGCAGTGCTCTCAGCTCAGCAAACTATGCGATGGATTTGTCGAAGGCCAAACTGGTCGAAGGTCGACCTGAAGTGCCAATGTCGAATCTACGTCCTCGCATCGACGGCAAGGACCGGCCGTTATGCCTTTTTTGCGCAACGTAAAATAAGTTTTACGCATTAGGCAAAAAACTAAAAAAAGAAAAATTAAGTTGACACTTAAGTATACCCATGACTTATACAGTCAACTCATGTACAATTATCTACTTACATATTAAAAAAAAAAGAAAAATTACGTTGATATTTAGGTATACCCCTGCGTTATACAGTCAACTCATGCACAGTCATCTACGTACTAATGATAAAGTGTTAGCCCAAATGTCCACCCAAAATGTACGTCCTGCTTTTTGATAAATTATTTAAAACTATGTTGGACTGCGCCGAATAAACGATCGACAGACGTAGCATACGGGAAAACTAAAAGAGAAAAGAGATTACGTGTGTTAACTATAAAAACTAAAAATGAGTTTCGATTCTGTCGTAATAATTATGCGCATCCGTATATTTTGATTAAACAACATTTACACAAATCCCCATGTAAACTGAATTTATACTACGCTACTCATAATAAAGTGTTTAGCCACACACAAGTAGCTCCGGCGTCTTGAAACTATGTAGAAAAACTGTGTTGCGTACACCTGAGCGACATCGGTACTTTCAGCTGGTATCCACTACGATATACGCTAAAAGGCGGAGAAACGTGTGCAACGAAGAATAAAAAACTATCAAATGAGGGTGTTACCTCGCGGTCCTCGGTGGAATAGAACACGGTTCCCCTGCTTAAGCGTCGCCCGCTGATCGACTGCACTAATGTAGACATCCAAACGTGCACCAATGAACTCAGTACTTAAGCTAATACATAATTAGCTAACCCCCAAACTATACCGCTTGGGGCTTCAAATATGTTTACTATCTAAGTTGGACTTTGCTGCTTCAGAATATATATGTGTTGGGTGTATCTATAATACTTTTGACAAAGTTCAAAGACAAAGATTCAGACAAATAATAAACAAAAGAAAATCCCTCTTCTCTTGTATATCTATAGATTTGGGAGATATACATTATATAGAAAGTGATTTATAAAATTAATACTGTACTACTTATACAGACTCACCTGGGTCGTCGAATTCTTAAATTACACACGAAATTAGGGGTTGGTTCATGCAATTAAATAGGTATAAAAACAGATTCATATATTTATTGCAAAGTATCTATAGTAATAAAAACTTATTGATGCGTTACTTAGTGAAAAAATTTGATTTTCGCAAATTTCAGTACTCTGACAACCAGTGGCAGTTGCGAATATGACAGAAACGGGCTGACAGATGTGGTAACAATATTAAATTTCGAAGCAAAGTAAATGCAAATGTTGCAGTTACAAGCTGCGACCTGATAATAGTTTTAGAGCTATATTTGACTCATAGTAATATTTAATTTTGCTAAGTGGCTATACTGTTGACTTCATCAGGCAACCATCTGTGGAGAATGCTAGGATACAGAAAGTGTAATTTTGGAGGACCAAAATCGCCTTAAATCTTACAGTTATCATATGTTATTATTTAAACTTGTAGGTCAAGATTATATTACACTAGTAATAGTAAATAATGAATCCAGAGTTTTGTATCAAGCGAACAACGCTTTGGAATCCGAAAGGTAATGAAATGTTAAATATGCAATTTTATTCAAAAATTATGCAAAATTATTAGTATTAGGCAAAACAATGGAATATTGGTTGTCTGTAAACAAGTGCAGGCTTTAAAAGGTTAACATAAAGGTAGATAGATTAAATTTAAGTAATTTGATACAAACGGTTCAGGTCGAATAGTTTTTGTATTGAAGACAGTGTAGTCGAGCCTACGGTTGAAGCTCTATTTTCTCCGTTAAGATGCGAAGAAGAATTGCCTTTATAACCTATTTCTATGCTAAGCCGATTGATTTGGGCGAACCTAGCTAACATATTAAAATAAAAAGTTATATATTTAATGAAATTCGCTGCTTACTGGTTGCATATATATAAAGCCTAACGTTTAATACTGGTGTAAACGACTAATGCGGCGTTCACGTTATAATGTCCCCGCTGTTTGGAATTTTTGACCCCCTGTAGTCGCGACCCTACCGTATAGACAGTCAGGGTGACACACATACTGTATATCAAATGCCTAGGGTGTACGACACACCCTTAGCTACTACATTTTTTCTAGACAGTGTCGTACACACCCTTAGCTACTTATTTGGCGCGAATTAATTATAACGGACACCGTCTGTAGCTAATGCGGTTTATTAGTCAACTGTCCTGTGGAGTTTTTCCTACATTCTCGATATTTGTATCTAGCCCATATGAACATTGCTCAAATAATTTCGAACACTGTCAATAAAACTGCCAGAAGACACGGTGTGCCTGACACTGTCGGTAAGCGGTAATACGCGTAACTAGCTACCGTTGAAAAAATTTATTAAAAACATGGGGGTGTCTAAGACACCCTGTTGTCAACAGTGTGTCTGACACTGTGTGTGGTACATAGGTTCCAAACGTTGGGGACATTATAACGTGAACGCCGCATAAGGTTGTATGTCAACTGTTTAAAGACAATGCTACGAAGCCTGAAATAATATTAGTGAGTTCCGAACAGTAGACGGACACATGCATTATGGTTGTTATGCAGCATTATTGGTGTTGCCTGACTGAGAATACTGCACATTGATTATCACGATTTTAAAGGGTATTTTACTGTTTAGTATACTACAGTACTTGAACATAGCGCAGTAAATGTACTTTTTAAATTCACAATTACTTCATCATTGTTTTGCACCTCTGGAAAATGTTTCTTTCTGGAAACTGCTTGGTTTTGGTGAATTGGAATATTTATTTAGCCTAAAGTACGAATATAAAGGTAAACTAGACGACAATTTATCAAATGGATTATTGAATGCAGTAGTTACTAATTATAAAGCAACTATAAGAACTGAAGCCATTGTCAACATTAGTCGACATATTGTTTATGCAATATCAAAATCAACTCTTGCTGCAGTAGTACTCAATCACATCAGTAACAACCTGATTGTTTTATTGCTTCAGCGAAATGGTGATAAAGCATAAATAAAAATCAGAGCATTACGGAAATAAAACAGAACGCGGGTGGAAAAATAAAGGCAATTTATTTCAATACATAAAATGTTTGCAATCGAGATTGGTTATTTGATAAACAAAACGTTGAATCGCTAGCAACCGACACTATCAGAACGCCACAAAAAGTCTGTGATATGTTTCTAGGCACTAAAATATCAGTTATATTTTATAGCTGTGAATTATATATATGATAATGTAAGAACCGTTTTGACAACGTGGTAATTTGAAGTACACTCACTGTATTTCTTAGAATACTGTGAAAATAATCTCAAAAAACAGAAATAAACTGGATGATCCGATCAAATGCTAAAATGCTTCCAATTTTGTTAAAGTTAAACAAATAAATCCTGATAAAATAGTATCAAATTAGCTAAACTTTTGCCCGTGTCTTACAGTTAGACCATTGGCGTTAGGACTTGACTAATAGAATTTTTTGCAGGAGATGGGTTAAATCCATTAATGGTGGTGGCTTGCGGAAAGTTATCGACTGTTTTTCAACGTTTCGAAACCTGGGGCTGGAGATATCTTAAATTTGCGGACCACGTGGATTATCGTATGTTACGCACACTCGTGTTGCGAATGCTATTTGAAAAGATAAAGTTGAATCACACGTCGTCTCCTCATACATTGCTAGCAACTTATTGCACTGAAACTCTATTGTTATAACAAATTATTGCAATATAAGTATGACCAAAATATACCTGATAGAGTTGTACATTTTTACTAAAATGGCATTTGGGTCTTTTCAAAACCTTGTTCAGTTCAATATTCAACTTATCAAGCGGTAACAGCATTAATTCGACATTTTGTTGCACCGGATTATTGAATTTTGAGTACCAATAATTAATTATTTATTTATCAGTTACAGCTAGCAGCTCTATGATCAGTCATACATTTTTTCGGGGGAGGTAGGCTGGTAAGCGGTGGGATACTGCCTAAAGGCGTCGCAGTCTCTTCGACGCGAAGCCGAAGCAACTGACACCGAAGTTGAATAAAAGTAATAATAATGATTGTTATTTCAGAGGCAAAGCACACAATATGTTTACCATTCGTCACATATATTTCATGTGCAATACTTCATTAACCATAGTGTTATGCTACAAGTCTTTAAATATCTGTAAGATCGCCTGTATGAATAAATATTTTGTTGACATTCATCAGGCTGTAACATTATTTTCATTTGATAGCCAAGTCTACCATAAACACAGGTAAACTCGCTGTTGGATTAACTCACGCGGCATTACAGTACATGAGTATTGTGCGGCGGCGGTGTTCGCAGTCTATAGCCGCAACACCGCTGGTCATCTAGTCATCTAAAAATTTTAATTATATTGGGCTTTTTAATATCTGCTACGAAAGATTAATAATATTTTCAAGAAAACTTCAAGTTTCGAAGAGAAAGAGCTAAACTTTATTTTTATTACTTAATAAATTTTCATTTCGAGGTAAGATAGACCACGTTGTTTCTCTGACTACGGCACTCATATTGAGCTGTATTACAATAAAGGCTATAATAGAATTGGAACAGATGGGCGGATATCGTTAGTATTTCTCATTAACTAAATTTTGCCCATAGGTGTCGATAAGAAGTGTTAGTTACCCTCTTCCTATGGGTTGGACCACCAAGTCATATTGACCCTCCCTCCCTCGTGAAATACGCGCGGCGAAAATATTTAGCAAAAATCGTGGCAAAATCAGGAAAAATGCGGCATTCGCGTTAAAATGTCCCGCTGTTTGGAACTTTTGTCATCTTGTAGTTGCAACCGTACCATGAAGACTGTTACGGTTACCCATACATAAACAAATTTTCGAGGACGTTCGACACATCCTTAGCTACTATTTTTTGTTTACGGTGTCGCACACCACTAGCTTCCAAGTTTCAGCGATTTAACAATAATGAACAGCTTTTGGCACGAATGCAGTGTATTATGCATGACTAAACTTAAGCTGCGCCCCTTACCACCCCCTTTTGACACTATATACAAGCGCTGTTAGCGAACACAACATTCATTGCAATAGCCAATTCTAAATTCAAAAATTTCCGTTCGCGAACACAGAGCGACTGATTGAAAAACGGTGCAATTTCTTTTCGCTAACACAATGCAGCTGTTTGCTATTTGACCACAAATTCGTTCCGCAACGCACAGAGTGGTAACTAGCATTCCGCATTTTTTCGTTACGCTAACACATTTCGTTTTAATATTGATAATACGTGTAATTCGCGAACATTACACGTGATTTGCAGGTTTTAAAACATTAAACGGGGGAATTTTCACGATAATAAAATAAAAACTTTCCAGTTCAAATGCCAAACGTTCATAAATCTGTTATTTAATGTATTTGAAGTAATTGTTAATAGGGCAAATTTGTGTTACTTAACGTTTTGTATGCGTTGCCCAAAACCCCTATTTTATGTTCTTTGTCATGTTGACGGATGGCTGGTACGCCGAACAAGCGTTCGTCAATCACTAATGACAACAAGTGGTGGTAAGGGGCGCACCTTAAGTTTACTCATACATTAGCCAGTTATGCTGTGGAGTTTTTTAATCTCTGTATTTGTATGGCGAGAGTAAACTTCAGGTGACCCCGCCAACCATCCTATTTTGTAATTTTGCATAACCATTGTTACGGAACGCTTTTTGGCCAACTAAAATTCGGCGTAAAACAATTCGCGGACACATTGCTCGTGATTGAAATCTACACATTTTGTGTTTTCCAAAAAACCAAGTAAAATTACCCAAATGTTTGAGAACGAAAATCTGTCGAATTTGAATTAAACCGGTTTGTTCGCGAACATCAACAGCTTAACTACAGAATCGACTATGCTTATGAAGTCACTTTTGCATTAAAATTGTTCGCGAACACAGAATAATCCAAATTTAAATTATTAAGTATTAGGGAACCGAATCTGTGCAAATTGAAAAGATCGAAATTCTGTATTTCAAAAGCGAAAACAAGGTATAATTTCTGGGATTTGGATTTCATTGCGTCAATTTTCAGTTAGCGAAAAACCGAATGAAATTCAGAATATTTTCCGTAACAAGGATTTGCGATTCGATATCGGTTATTACAAAATAGGATGGTTGTTGGCGTAACCTTAAGTTCAATCACGCATATCTAGAATATATGCATACTGAATTATGTTGCACACCGTCAAAAAACTACAAAGAAGACACGGTGTACTTGATACCGTCGGCATGTGCCAATACCCCTAACTAGATACCCTTGATAAAATTATAAAAAACATGGTGTGTCTAAGACACCGTATTATCGACATTGTGCTTGACACTGTGTCGGGCACATAGGTTACAAACATAGGGGACATTATAATGTTAACGCCGCATAAAATTAGGATAAAATTGGCAATAAGTAGATAAAATTGGCAAAATGTCGGCGGGGGCGGAAGGAGGGGGGGGATTGGGGTGGGATTGGTAGGTCTACCCCCTCCCGAGGAGCCCCCGAGGACCTTTTCCCACCGATAGTCTACCCTCCTGCCTAAGCCGACGGACCTTCGACACCGATGGTTTAGCCTTCATCACATAGCCGCAAAAGCATTAATATGTATTGCGTATGTGTTAACCTCTATATCTTTCTGTCCGTGAGCAGGGCTTACGCATCCCTTACCATTAGATCAAAATTCAATGATTAATATTGCCGAATATGCAGCTTAACATTGTCCACTATGCCCGTTGGCAACTAAATAAGAATGCAAAAGCAACAAATTTTGCGTCAAAATTCTTTAGGTATTGCAGTATAAAGCCAAAATTAAAAAAAGTCATTAGTGTATATTTCGACGTTATAATTTATGTATTGGAATGATTGGTTTCATCTGGTTCATGATGTTAGTGTGCATGTATCGCTTCAATGAAATGCGGTTGTTTAGTTCATCGAAACTTCAAATTTGTTTATCGAAATAAGAGTTGAAAGCATATCCCGATATCAACTATGACTAAATGTTGCAGTTATCTCCGGCTTTTCAGTACGATGTCTTTTAGAGTTACAGATGTCAACGGTTTATATCAATTAAAAATTGAAATCTCTTGTGGCCAATTGTACTGAGTATTATTCATACTTCAAACTATCTGCCAAAATAGAAAATCCACTGTGGTAAACCTCACCATATCGGAGTAGTTCTGGCATAGGCTTCGTATTGCTAAATAACAAATATTTGAGGTCGAAACAAAAATTTATTTACGACTGCATTTTTCAAGTAGAGCACATTGCTTACATTTGTAGCGGTCGAGCCTGGCCAATTTAAATACCAAACTACTAAAACAACTTTATGTGTAAATTCCAAATTTATCACCGCGGTATATAACCTAGGTAATACCACAGCCTTTTTAAGCATTTAAACTTTGCAGTTCCTCAGCTCTGTTATTATATTGAATTACATAGTCTGTTTGAAATTTGTCGAGGTCGGAACTCAAATGTTTTTCGATAATATAACAATTAATTTACAATTTTGCTAATTAATTTTCAGTAAACTTAAGAACTTTTGCATTTTCAGGGATTGAACACGCTTTACATTTGCAAGGAATAGCATAGTCACTGTAGTCCAAATAGTATTTGTAGAGATGCAATGCGTGAGTTAACTTTAGATGAGTATTCCGTGGTTGTTCTTTCGTCAAAATTACTTACTGAGTCGAGGACAAATTCGCGATCACATTTCAAACATCGGTATTCGCAATTTAACCAACACCAACTGTGGTCGGTGATGTACTAACGAAATTTAGCATAGGCGCGTATTTTTCCATTTTGCACGTTTGTTCGCGTTCATCAAATCATCTGCTGAAGCGAAGAGTTATGTTCGCGGTATATATGTGTACGGAAAATCGCGTGTTCACGTGTACTCATGTCAGGAAAGCTGTGTGCGGATTTCCGGTAATAACCACACGGCCTAAAATTGTCAATTTTGATGATACATCGATAGTTGTAATAGTACCATGCAATTCAGCTCGACGAAGCGCTTCAGCAGATATACATCTGGCTAAGTTTTGTGCCAAAAATTTTTTATTTATAATCAAATGGACCAGACAAAGTACATAGTGGCTAGAAATGACACGAGCTTGTTCTTAAAGCACGAACATAGTTTCCTAGTTTGATAAAAGCAGCTATGTTCACTAGCATGTCCATAGCCAATGTGTGTTTGTGTCTACTGTATTCGTAATTACAAACTTACTAGCTAAAATTCACCAAAGGTCTCACTACCAAACCAGTCAATTTTGCATTAGATTAGAGATGCCAGCAGATATTCCTCTGTGCTGAGCATTCGCCAGGTTGGTAGGCCCGAACCATCTGAAGCAGTTACCCTGGCACAAAGGTGCAACCAAACAAACAAAAACATTGCAATAATGATACGCACATTAGCTTTTGATAGCAGTACATTTTTCCTAGCTACAGTTAATAGCTATCGTTGGCAACGAACCCGGAAGTCAAAGAAATGCTACACGGAACTGATACGATGCTGCAAACATGAATTGGAAGGTTAAGTAACTGCAGTTAAATATCACCCTGTGCGAATCCAATATTATGGTTCAATTCAAGGTGATAAACAGCATTTATGCATGCATGAATCTCATATGTATTTCACATTATCATATAAGCAATACCATGTTATAATAACTATTTTGATATACGTATTCATGCATATATTTCAGACGGCAAACAATTCTGTTGCCCGAGAACAACGGTAATATAAGAAGACTTTGCATCCAAGTATAACAACAGCTACAACAGCAACGATAGCGAATTGCTTTTGCGTGTTTGAATTAGATCATGTTATTAACTTCAGAACGATGCAGCTATATGGTTTTGCTAAACGTTCGATGGCTTTGCTAACTTTGTTACCATATTCGTTTAGTCGCTTCTCGTTGTCTTTCTTGTTTATTCCGCTTCTATGCATTTTCAATCAGCTAAGCTTTACGTTGTATCGAATTTCCTAGCCCGACATTACCACTAACAATGTATATAAAACAAAACTAAACCGAAGTTATTCATGCATTGTTTTTCAATGGCAATACCGTAGCAAAGATTAAGCTCTATACGAAGATTTTTGCGAACTCATCAAAATGAATCATAGAGTATTATTAATCGTGGGTTAATGCTTTATACTTTGGTATACTGACCTCACTCAGGCTCAGAATACAATTTGTGCTGAACAGAATTGGCGAGCTTGTGACTTGGTGAGAAATTGTAACTCGACATAACATGTGTTAAATAATTTTACTCAACTTAGAATAACACTCATATAAAATCCCAGTATTTATTGTAAAAAATAATATCGAAGATACCTATATTTCTTAATAGTCAATGTAAAATATGCAGGATGGTAATCAATGACAGATAATTAACAACAAAATATAGATAATTAAAATATAATAAACAAATAAATAACTGAATAAATAAATAAATAAACAAACAAACAAATAAATAAATAAATATATATAATTGAATAAATAAATGTATAAATAAATTAATAAATAACTAAATAAGTAAATAAATTAATAAATAAATAAGTAAATAAATAAATTAATTAATAAATAACTAAATAAGTAAGTAAATAAATAAATAAATGAATAAATAAATTCATAAACATTTATATAAATAAATGAAATAAATAAATAAACTATTGCACTTTGTATTGGCTCTATATTGTAATTTTATAAATTCTTAATTGTAATAAATAAATTAATAAATAACTAAATGAGTAAATAGATAAATAAACACTTAAATAAATAAATAAAGTAACTAAATAAACTGTTGCACTTTATATTTACTCTATACTGTAAATTTATCATGATTTACAATGTAATACTGTAATTTTGCACAGTATAGTGTGACGCTACTCTACCACACCTTGTAGTGAACTTTACGCAGGCACGGACAACTGTATGAGGAACAAATTTTACATCAACTTTATACCAATATGTGCATCAATGTATGACTATGTGAATGCGGACATAAATTGAAACAAAGCATGCAGACCAGATGTAAAACTCATCTCGTATTTTTTGTAAGAATTTTAACACAGAACTTGTATGATTACTTGCATATCCTTTCTAATAAAATCGTATACAAAAATATATGACTATCTACAATGAATTTGTATGAATTTCTACGATAGCAAAAGTAGGTTTGCAGGCCATAAGTTTTTGACGTTATAGAATGGAAACATAATTAGAAATTTTATTGCAAAAATTTATATTATGCACAAATATTTAAATATTAGGTGTATTTTACTTCATACCAATATTTATAAAAATTCATACCTTAAGTATATTTCATTTAATATAAAAAATATGTTAAAATTCATGTATTATTACTATATTTATCTTCATACAAATATATAAACTTATTACCGTTGGATTTACGCTAGGTTTACACATTAATTCAGCAAAAA
Source organism: Trileptium ribeirensis (assembly GCA_030248225.1). Taxonomy (NCBI): domain Eukaryota; kingdom Metazoa; phylum Nematoda; class Enoplea; order Enoplida; family Thoracostomopsidae; genus Trileptium; species Trileptium ribeirensis. The sequence goes on along the minus strand of JASANE010006273.1, from coordinate 23,330 downwards.
TTTGGTATGGCCCCTCTAGTTACTGAACTCAAAGACTGAAACATTCAAGTATTGTTCCAACATGTAGGCAACTACAACCGTCGCCTATAAATAAATAACTTATTGCGGCAGATACAACTCCAAGCAAGACATACCGTAAAACCTGTAAATCTGAAATCAAAAGCTGCAAATATCTGTGACAAAGATATCTCCCCCTGTTGCTATGTTACCGCGAGAAACGTAACTTTTATTACAATAACTGCTATGACTCTGGAACAACCGGGTGGATGTATTCAATTTTTGTACTATCAGTTGCAGATAACTCTCTGTACATGATGGTAGAAGTATTTCTCTGTATTTGCCGCATTCCAATGGCAGGGATTAAACAAAAGCCACTTTTAGACCAAAATCACGTCGAATTTCGTTATTTCTGCCTATAACACAGTAACCGCTAAAGGGACGTGATTAAAATCTTCCTAGTACAGGTGATATATTCTAAAGCAAAAGAAAGCACGATATCTAACCAAATAACCACTTTAACAAGCTAATGCAAGAATAAACTTAAGGTGCGCCGCCAACCATCTTCTTTTGACACCATGTACAAAACGTTGTTAGAGAACAAAACTCGGATTTCAATGGCTGTATCCAATTTCGACATTTTCTGTTGCAAAACGCCATTAGCGAATGCAATTCGGCCCCTGTACTTTAACACCAATGTGTTCGCGAACATTTTCCATTATAATGTATGAAATATGAAACGAACGAATTTATCTTCTTTTATACAAAAATGACATTTTTGTGTTCAGTGAACAACGGAATGACATTTGCTCTTGAAAAAGAGGATTGTGAGCAGCGCAGCTTAAGTTTATTCATGCATAAAAGAGGCTAAAATGGCGTAGGTATTTCTGTTGTTTATAACTTGGCTATGAAGGACGGAATTTGGTTTAAATTTTGACAGAGAGGAACATATAAATTGCATATTATAGCGTCGATATTTACCTAACCTAAGACATGGATTGCTAAATGCAATAACGCTGACCAAGATTCAGACACATTTCGCTGTTACATAATGATGTTTGTATGGTAGCTAAAGCGAATGGGTGGCGGTTCATCTTAAGTTTACACTTGCATTCCTATAGCTCGACTATGTAGGGCGGTATTTAGTTTAAATTTTGACAGTGGGTGAACTTATAAGTTGCCTATTATACTGTCGGTATTTTCTTAACGTCTTCTAAACAAGACATTGATTGCTCAATGCAATATCGCTGACCAACTTTTGTGCATATTTCGCTGTTATACTTTATGAAGTTTGTAGAGTAATTTTCAGTTGGGTTATGTATTTATCATACGTATGTTGATTTTTTGTAACAATCAGATACTGCTGGATTCATCCCAATATTTGTATATGGCTACAAAATATTTTCCAGCCCAGAACAAACCAAATGTTGTTGCTATCGTCTGCATCTTTGCGAAGAATACTGTTTTGCTTAGAATTCAGCTATGGATGACTGATATATCTTAATAGAGATTACCATTTATCCGTTTCGTTTGATCTAGGTATTGTTCATGGTTTGATCTGCTTGGCAAGCAAGTTAAAACAATGGCCCTAAATCCAACGGTTTCAACGTAGCATATATAGTACATAACATAATATATTTTTCATACAAATGTATATTCAAATTTTATACAAAACCTATTTAATTTTATACGTTGTAAATGTTCTGTTTGATGTTAATATAAGTGCAGGTTTGTACATTATACGGTATATCTCATAGTATAAGGTGTTAAAATACAAGCAACTGTGTTAAATCTGAGAATGTATCGGAATGAATCTCAAAATTCATACAAACTTCGTGAATGCAATTGCATTAAATACTTTATATCCGAGTTGTCTACGTTGGATCAGAACAGAGTACTGCTGACGAATGACAGTGGTGAACGATACAGTTCTCGCTAATTAACTAAAAAACTAAACAGTGGTTCAGAATGAAAAATGATCAAAATTTAATTAAGTTATATTAAGTTACAAATTGCTATTTATTGATCAAAGTGATCTTTTTCGAAAGCAATTTTAATAATTATATCTATTTAATACTGGTTTATTAGATGAAATTATATCCTTGATATTTTATTATTTTTGGACGATATTTTTGAAAACGTCTCAGTTTATTATATATACACGTTGTGCAAAGAAATTTTCCACTTCTTTATGAATTCTGGACTGGACCCGTTGCTGTCAATATAGTTTCTACCTCATATGTTCTATAGAAGGATATAATGAGGTTAAAACTATTATTAGACTCATACAACCATGCTAAAATTAAAAGTGAATCCTGTTGTCTTTTACAGAGCGGGCTTGTTCTCAGTCCAAGAGTATCTAAGGCATTTCAGTAGCATATCTCAAATATGACATGTTACGAGATATGTGAAAGTGGTTCGATATTTTACGTGGGCTGCAGATCATGAGCCCTTCGTTTCTCCTATATATACACAGATAATGAGCAACTGAAGTATTATTATTTAAGGCTTCTGTCAATTCTAAGTAACATACAGATAACTAAACAGTATCATCGCACAAATTCACAATGGGTGAATGTAATGACATTTTACTGTAGAGCATGGCACCTAGGCTTAAGATCATCCATAAAATTGTTTTCTACGTACCAACCATTTACCAGAATTTTCCATAAGCATATAATGTAATATACGTTGTTGCAATATATAATTACTTCTTGAAGAACCATCACAAACACTTGATAACATGGTATATTATACCTATATTTTGGCAATGATTATGTTTTTTATGGTTTATGTTTTGGCCACTTTGCTGCCTAATTTTACTACACTCGTCAAATATTGTAGAATACGACTGTATGTCGCCCTGTGCAAGTGGCTAAAATATGAAATAAAGCAGTGTTATATTCAGTTTATTAAATTAAATCCAGTAATATAAATTGCTTTTGTCAAAGACGTTTTACTCATCACAATATTTACTCAAATTTTGAATCTAATATCAAACCTTTATTGAAAATGTTTCTTTATTGCTGCGATACATAATCATTGACTACTTCTACGGCCACTAAAGTGCTGCCCATAAAAGATTGAAAAGTATTTGGAAAGTATTAAGATTGGTTAATAGACTTTTTCATGCATGTACATAGAAAGAAGAGACCGAAAATTGTTTGTTGCAATAAAGCAAGCATAAGAAACAAACTGTACAGTTTTAAATGGGCAGCAGCATGGAAAGCTTGACTCCAAGCCTAAATATTTACCTTCTGCACGGAAACAAATCAGAAAGTTTAAAGTAGTTGGAAATGATCGAAAGTAGAAAAAGAACGATATCATTATTCGCAAACCTTTAATTAGACACAATCATCATCGAATATGCCGTGTTACAAACTATCAAGAATGCGTTGAACACTGTAAAAATTCAACATTCCAGTTTCTCAAGATGGATTAGTACGATAATATTATACTGGCAAATAGATTGTATGTTTAAGCCATAATTGCTCACATGGAGTGCAGGAATTGGGCCTCCACCCAAAAGGACGACAGTCTTGACATATTTGCCGTTTGAGGTCCCTCGCCGATACTATGTACACTCCTAAATTGAAATTGTAATTCATTTCGTGATGACTACAACGGTATTGTTAATCATATTAAACCTTATGCTACACCATTTTGTTAACAGCAAAACATCACTCCCCGCCAACTACCATATAAAAATATTATATACTAAGTCCAGTACTGCATGCAAACTTTCGCTGCAAGTCTCAAAATTATTTATAAGGTTTTTGGGGGATTTTGTGAAGGCACTACAACGTTGAGGAAGTTTTAAATAGGTACGCTTTTAGAATTGTTGTTTGTCTTGATGGGCTTCTTGAAGCTTTGTTTTCCTCTTCAAATGGGAGGTAGCGTAAATTTCAATTAACCCTTCCCTGTTAGACCAAAGCGTATGTTGCACAATGTTGAACAAACTTTGCTCCATCCGCGGATTGAACATGAATCTCTCGGGTGTGGGTCTCGTACACTAACCACCTATGCTATCTAGAAGCTGTTACTCTGTTCTTTAACGGTTCTTCAAGGAGCCTTGCAAAGCGAACGAAGCAACAAACGTCCAAGCGCACGTCGAATGGCAAGACGCCACGTAATGTACAATGCGACAAATGCGTCACGTTATGTGAGAAGAGGTTAATCGAACAGTAGTTTAAATTTCGATTAACTTTTTCGTTCTTTGACCAAAGCGTACACTACATAATCTTTAACAGCAACCTTGAACAATCTTATGCTTTATCCGCGGATTGAACCTGTATTCACTCGGGTGGGAGGCTCGTACACTAACTAATATGTGAAGCTGGTACTCGGTTCTTTAAGGAGGCTTGTAAAGCGAACGAATAATAACGCACGTGTAAGCGCACGCGGCAAAACAAACTCGTCAATCAGCGTGCCACGCAATGTACACTGTGACAAATGCGTCACTTTACGTAAGTAAGAAAAGGTTAGTCGAACAGTAGTGTAAATTTCGATTAACCATTTCCTTCCTAGGCCAAAGCGTTTATTGCACACGATTGTACAAACTTTTGCTCTATTCGTGGATTAAACCGGAGTCGCTGGGTGCGAGTCTCGCACACTAATCACTATGCTATGTAGAACGTTTTGTTCGGTTCCTTACAGGTTCTTCAAGGAGCTTCGCAGAGCGAACGAAACAACGCACGTCCAAGCGCACGCCGAACGACAAATTCGACAATCAAGAAGCCACGTAATGTGCACTACGACAAACGCGTCACTTTACGAAAGAAACGGTTAATGGAACAGTAGTTTAAATTTCGATTAACTGTTTCCTTCTTTGACGTATACTGCACAATCTTTAACAACAATCTTGAACAATCTTATGCTCTATCCGCGGATTGAACCTGTATTCACTCGGGTGGGAGTCTCGTACACTAACTTATATGTGAAGCTGGTACTCGGTTCTTTAAGGAGCCTTGTCAAGCGAACGAATAACAACGCACGTGCAAGCGCACGCGGCAAAACAAACTCGTCAATCAGGGCGCCACGCAATGTACACTGTGATAAACGCGTCACTTTACGAGAGACAAGGTTAGTCGAACAATAGTGTAAATTTCGATTAACCATTTCCTTCATAGACAAAAGCGTTCATTGCACAATCTTGAACAATCTTTTGCTCCATTCGTGGATTGAACCTGAGTCGCTGGGTTCGAGTCTCGTACACTAATCATTATGCTATGGAGAAGCTATTGCTCGGTTCTTTCCAGTTCTCCAAGGAGCTTCGCAAAGCGAACGAAACAACGCATGTCCAAGCGCACGTCGAACGGCAAAGTCGACAATCAATACGCCACTACGACAAATGCTCACTTTACGAAAGACACGGTTAATCGAACAGTAGTTTAAATTTCGATTAAATGTTTCCTTCTGTGCCGTATATATACTGCACAATCTTTAACAACAATGTTGAACAATCTTATGCTCTATCCTCGGGCTGAGCCTGTATTCGCTCGGGTGAGAGTCTCGTAATGTAATCACTATTGTATCTAGAAGCTGTTGCTCGGTTCTTTAACTGTTCTTCAAGAAGCCTTGCAAAGCGAACCAATACCAATGCACGCGCAAACGCACGGCAAAAAACAAACTCGCCAATAAACACGCCACGCAATGTACACTGTGACAAATGCGCCACTTTACGAAAGAAAGGGTTAATCGAACAGCAGTAGAAATTTGCGATTAACCCTTTTCTTCTTAGGCAAAAGCGTTTGCTGCACAATATTGAAAATAATTTTGCTCCATACGCGGATTGAACCTGGCTCGCTCCGGCGCGAGTGTCGTGCACTAATCACTATGCTGTCTAGAAACTGCTGCTCGGTTCTTTAAGGAGTCCCGCAAAGCGAAGGACGAACAACGCCCATGACAATGCACGCCGAACGACAAACTCGATAACCAACACACCACGGAATGAATGATGTGACAAATGTGTCACATTACGAACGAAAGGTTTGATTTTCTTGAAACTCAACGAGCAAAGCAACAAAAAGTACAGAATTTGCACATGTACATTAATATGTTACAAAAAATTTTACATATGTGATAACGTTTGATATGCGATGATGCAACATTTTGTCTTTTAGAAAATACGAATCACAATGTTTAAGTCCCAAATCGTTAGAAAAAAACCGCATCAAGGATCGATATTTTGATATCAAGCATCAATAGCAATAACTACAAAAGCAGCAAAAGTTTAAATTTTGTACCAATGCCAATCTAACTCCAAAGCCGCTATCCTTAGTGCCTTCTACTGCTAAACGCAGTAGACAGAATTTATTACTGTCATCCAAGCGAGTTTTTGATACACAATGGTTTAGACAACAAAGATAATAATATAATAAAGCTACATTATGCTTTGTTCTGTTGCTTGTATTATTGTTACCTAAATAGCATTCTATCGCCATGATACACCATTTGGGGTGGTCGTACTTCTGCTGTGTTGTGTTAGCGTTACGTAACGATTTATTAATATTTATTCACCTGTTTTGTTACCTATCGTCATTATTAGCTGTTTGATCGCTCTATACACAGTGATGACTACTATGTTTGTTTTTGCGAGGCGTGGTACGTGGTATGTCTTCTCCGTACGACGTTTACAACTTTATGTTTTTCCGATTATATGATTATGCATAACGATGCATAAATTAGGCGTCTATAACTCAGCAAAAAGATTTAAGAAATATTTATATCCTAGGACCATGATAAGGACTGTCGGTCCCATTAATTAGTTTCATGTTAATTAGTTAATTAAAGCGTTTAAAACATCTGAATGTCCAGTTCTTATCTTACTTCTGGTGGTATAGCTAAATATATTTAAAACGGCATGTTCTGTGAGCCCATGCTCAGATCAAAATTATGAAATCATAATGAAAAACTGAGTGAAATATATTGCTCACATATATTTCACAGCGTAAAGCATAAAACCAAACACTCTCGGATTTTAGCATTACTATTTATAGTTTTTTTTATTAAATTATCTAGTACTGCATCTAGAACAGATACGTTGTGTTCATACGCGTACAAGGCTTTTAGAACTTATATTACGACATAATAAAGTAGAGGTAGCTATGTAGCGCATGTAATAACAAGTGTTTGTATTTTTTCTTCATTTTTCGCATTCAAAATATTTCCTTGAGTGGTTCAAAGTATTTGCCACTAAGATTTAAAGGTAATTACTCAGCAGTATCTAAAAATTAACTATTTATTGGTAATAAGATTTCTGTAATTATGAAAAGTTTTCATTGCAACTACATACGTAAAGCTGCGGAACACGGGCTTGTCAGATATTTAAGATTGTCGAATCGTTGATATGCGACATAATAGTGTAGTTTCAAATGAGATTATGTAACGTTTTCCCATAACCGTAGTAGTATGGTGTATACTGGTTGTGCGGCGTAGTCCCGTGCGCATAGTCTTCTTGGACAAGAGACTAAGACAACGTGGGCTCAGGGTACCCAGTAAAATGTTTATGAGCTTGCTTGGAAAGTAGCAGAGTTTCCGTGTTGGAATTGCCATTCTTCACTTCTTGCGCTTCGACGACACCGTTTGCGATTGCTACGAAACGGGAGATCACCACCCGCAATCTAACTATATACAACATGAGGACTTTTATGCCTTTAATTATTTTTTATTAACCATGTTAGTAAAAATTGGACACATGTACTGCGGGGCAAGTATTAGGTGTTCAGTTGAGAATATAATCATTACGTTGCGCATATAATGCAGCATGACATTATGAACGTCCACCTACAGTTCCACTGATGTCCATACAAAAGTGTGGCCCATGTCACCGTTAGGGGCCGGACGTTATAACGTTGGAAAAAAGAACAGCTTAGAGCGGGGGGTTCGGGCGGCGGCAGCCCCCCGACTTAGGCTTAGGCTTAGTACATGGCTCATATAGGGAGCTTAGCTTAGGCTAAGACTAAGGCTTAGGCTTAGTATATCGCGAACGGCATGGTATACATTATACTTCGGCCCCTAAAGGTTGCGTTGGCCAAAAGTGTTAAAGTAACGTAACTAACTAAACGTAAATCATTGCTATCAAGGTAACGGTCTATGTATAGTCTCTAGGTGAAATGTATGGACAAAATGGGTAGGTGCCGCTTGGTCGTACCGAGTACAGGTTATGCCGATTTTGTAGTCTCAAATCATTCTTTGGTTGTAGTATTCGCCACGTGGCCATAAAAAGGGATTCCACTTCCTTGCAATTTCATGTATATATTAGATCTGCGCGGAGACCGTTGGGTCAACAATCTCATTTCACATGCACTGTGATAGTTATCTTGACTCAGCAATCATTTTCAAGTAATATTTGATAACAGAAAAATTACACTAAATTTCATGCAGTACAAGGCTTTCCGTGGTGGAGAGATTGTTGCTGTGATATTTATTTTGCAAGCTTTCTGTCTAATGGGGTATGTGATATGAATGTTTTATACGATTTGTACCTAGCAATCCCAATTTATAAATAACTGAAACTGAATCGGCAAGGCGTCGGTCCAAAGTATGCAGTTTTGACGCCATTATTATTTCATAAAGGTATTATTCGGTATATATCATTACTGCTGGTAATTTGGTTTACTATCACGTGCCTTCGAAAAATCTTAGTGCCTTCTGTTTGCTTTTTACTAGGCTATCGACGGTAACGTTTTGATATGAACTGGTTTTGGTCCGAACTATGGGTTTGTTCAACCCGTTCTTTAAAACCAAAGGAGATACAGGCAAATTATTTCATTTGTATGTGCCACTCTATAATCACATGCAATGGTAAAAGAAATTCCGCCAATCGGTTCTCAAAACACAGTTTGTGTTAGTAAACATTTTTTAACGCTGTATTTTACAACGAGGCAACAGGATGGACTATCATAGAATAATTTTTTCAGAAATAACTTGAAAATTATGTTGCTAAATTTTTATTGTTTGATAATTGTTACCAACCTGTCGTCGAGTAACAGTCTGTCGCCGATAGCCACTTGCAAGACATACCGTGCTATGATATAATGCCCACGTTAGCATTTTCCGTAAACCTCAAAAAAGACAACAATTTTAATGCTGAATTAATGTCTGCATACTTCTGGGCAGATAAGCTGCGGTAATAAGCTGTCCTCATATATCTATTGCGACAGCGTTGCACTCAACTACGAGAATAGTCATTTAGCACTGCCTATTAAGCAACGAAGTTTTTAACTTACCTTGAGTATAGTAACTCATGACTTTTCTAAAAAGTTAATTAATGTCGTCGTTTGTCCACCGTAAAAATAATTTGTGTTGCAGTTTCCTAGGAAACCAGATATTTTGATATAAATGAGTTTACCTCTATAACATTATACTTTTGTACAGCTTTTAGTCTTGCCAATAGTGCTGTTATAATGTTAAATTTTTGCCTTCTAACATTTTATTTAAATTACCTGAATACACAGTTGAACGAATATCGAATTACAGCCAAAGCTCACAAAATAAAATAGATATCGTGGGACTCGTGCACAGGTTATTGCACGGCTTTTGTTCTAAAGCGACTATCTACGATAGTAGTCAGATGATGCCACTATTTCGCAACAGAATCCAAACTCGAACTGCTGACTGACCTTGGACACCCGTATACTACGTTCTTTTAGCAGAATATTTCTAGTGTTCTAGAAAATCACTTTTTATTCTTTTAGCTGTGCTTTTTTTGAAAATTTTGAATGGTGCGACATGAATTCATTTATATGCAATACTCTACGATATGGATGAGAGAACTCATACAGCGGTTACTGGCATCTTGTTACTTTTATGATTGAGGCACGTTTTTCACAGTGTCTTTCGATACAAAGGCCCGCGTGTCTTGGAATTTATTTTATGTGCCATCCAAATGTCTTAGGCATAGTACATCTTGGACATATACCTTTTAGGAAGGGCAACGCGGTTACGTTTATTTTGTGTGAAACGTCACGAACCGTTTATACGAAATTTTATTTGCGTTCAGTCAGAACTTTCTATGATCTTTAAAAAGCTTGCTCATACCGCTCTAATCAACCATGTGTAACTGAACTCTTTGAAAACGTGTAGTCCATTTCTGGCAATCCAATAATCTATTTCTAAGTTAGAAAATTAGACATGTTATATATTATTTATAAAATGTAACAAAACGGAGAAAATGAAAAGGCAGATATGATAAGACAAGAAAGTTGAAATGATTTAGACTGCAACACTAGGTCGAAGATGATGGCAAGACTTGTTGTAAAATACCACATCACGTATTGGAATAGTTTAAACCAACGTCATCTTGTGAAGGTTTAAGTTTCTTACCAGACATATATAGGATTGATCTGTGATAAATCTACAATCTCAAATATATACACTAACTGATCACTAAAATTTCAAAATATATACACCTATATAGTTACTGAGTAGTTTAACTCTGCAATAAAGTTGTGAGTATTTAGAGTCTAGATTAAACTTAGATCATCTCTAAACGCGAGTTTAGCTGATCTTGATATGCTGTTTGGCGAGCCAAGCCGAACCAGAGCGTAAAATCAATTTTTAAGGTAGAGCCGAGTATAGCTTTTCTGGAAAATCTGGGATCATCTCTAAAAAACTATTTTTAAAACAACAAACATAGCTGTATCAACTTAAATGTAGCGTAATGGTCAGCCACGAGCGAGAACAGCTGATGCTACCTCGGGTCGGATCTCAAAAGAGCTAGAAGCAACTATAAGTATAATAAACGTGGTTATGTCTATGAAAATGTATTTCCTCGACCTTGCCTAATGATTTTCTTTCGCAAACGCCAAAACATATTCGTGTTTATATTTTCATCGGACCATACACCCGGCCGCACACAGTTGACGGAACTGCGGAAATTCTACGCAATGTATTACTATTTCATTAACCTGTGAGATGTTATCACTCGCTTCTGAGTTACCACATTTTCTTCACTTATGCAAAGAACCAGGCTCTAATTGTATATAAAATTAATTCCACCGTAAGTGTAACACCGGATATTAATTATGCAAGCCACATTTTGATTTATGGTACTACTAACATATGCTTCCGGCTTCGAAAGTGTTCAGACGAGATAGTGATATTAAAAAATCCATTTAGCGCAAAATAAATGTAATAAATATAAAAATTAGGGGTCAGCGACCCTATTATTACCACGGTTTTTAATACATTTTTCTTATAAGTACCGATGTTAATTGTGTTTTCATCTTGTATGTAAGCATTGTAATGATGAAACTGTGTAAAACGACGTGAAATTCATGTTGTAGTATTGATTTTGGAGGCAGTGACATAATTTTTAAGTTTAGTTTTGTCTCTGAATTACCTATAAGCTTACGTTTCATTGCATAGTCGTTCTGGAATAATAATGCAAAGCTTTATAGATATAATGCGGCGTTCAAGTTGTAATGTCCCCAACGTTTGGCACCAACGTACACCACACAGCGTTATGCATCATTTACAATAAGATGTGTGCGCGTGGTTCTAATTATTTCACGCGTTCAAATCGGCTAGCTACTACGCCACACATACAGTCCAGCTCGACTATTAAAATTTTGAATAGCCTAGCTAAGCTATGCATTTGTCATCGAGTGTCGAGCCGGACTGTGCTTTTGTCACGAGACGTTCAGCTGAGCCCTATACTTAAGCCAGTGACTATTTAATCCGCGAACATTATGTTTTTATTATAAGTATCTGAATAATGCCCCAAGAGCGTCATACAGCGTAAAACGTTATTTGTATATATTAAAACAAATATATAACTTAGAATTAATGTGAAAATACTTATAGAATAAAATGCTGTTACACTAAGCACAATACTAAATAAAATTTCGCAATTGACAGTTCAGCCGAACGCTCCGTTCGTCACGCAGAGCCTAGCTAAACTCCCTGTTTGTCACATTAAGACTAGCTAAGCTATAAAAATGTACCATAGTTGTCCAGCTAAGTTATAGTTCACCCGAACTAGTTGAGTTGGACGCGTGATATAATTTGGCCCTGGCGCACGCATCTTATCGTAAATGATGCATTAAAGTCACACTATCGACAACAGGGCGTCTTAGGCACCCTAATGTTTTATAATTTTTTTCAACGGTATCTAGCTAGCCGTATTGCCACTTATCGACAATGTCAAGCACACCGTGTCTTCTTGCAGTTTTATTGACGTGTGCAGCATTATTTCATCAACATTCATATGGCGTAGATACAAATATCTAGAATTAAAAAGCCATACAGTACAGTTGACTAACCAACAGCATTAGCTACCGGCGAAGTCCGTTACAGTTAATTCGTACCAAATTGGTAGTTAAGGATGTGTACCACACTGTAAAAAAACGTAGTAGCTAGATGTATGTCCTACACCCTCTGGAATTGATTTACAGTATGGGTGTCATTCTTACTGTCTATACGGTAAGGTCTCGACTACAAGGGGACGAAAGTTCTAAGCAGCGGGGACAACATAACGTAACTGCCGGGTAACTGCTGGAGTTGGGCAGCTACTCAAAAGTAGCTGCATTCAAACGTGTCGTATTGTTTACCTGATATTACTACTTTTAATCTAGACGAGTTAATGTGGACAATGTCAGGACTAAGTAGTAAGCAGAATGAGTCTAGCGATTTATGCTTTTCAGTTATTAAAATAATATTATATAAATTACTTAAGGTTAAGCACTGATGCAACAAAACACTGTAGCTAATATTCAAAACTAATCGCAAACAAAACGGCGTACCACAGTAAAATTTTCATAAACTTAAAATAATATATACTCTATTTTCCAAAGATTAACCGGGATTCATGTTCTGGTTCCCGCAAAAGGCAACACAGTACCAGATCCGAAATTCCGGATAAAATGTTTTATGCAAAATTGTCTACAGGTCTACTTCAGCTGTTGACCGAACATAAATTTTTATATGAACAGAGATAAATTTCTTTTTAAAGCCAGACAAAACAAAAACTTACCTCAAGAAATTGCCTATACAACGAAGGTAAGACAAATACTACACGGAGAATTTTTATCTTGACATTGTAGCAGATGTTCGTTTTAATGTGTTAATAAAACAAAGCCAATTGGATGCTTGTGGTTGTTTGTAGAGTGGTCAGAGAGCTGCAGTGGACGTTCAAATTGAACCTGATCAATTTTATATGCATAGAAGCGTGCGGGTTTTTTAGAAGTACTTAGTCAGAAGTTTCGAGCTTGAACATGGCACCCCAGCATGTTCAATTCTTGGCATAATGCATTGCTGTAAGCTCATCACACATGAATTACTCGGGCACATTCCAGTTGTAAATAACTGTTGTAAATTTTGTAAATCAATACACTAAGTGCCATCTCTGTAAACTAGTTGGAAACTGCGTTTTTTCTAAGCAACATTGCTTGTTGATTTTTAAATGTGCGAATACTATCGCAGTTTGGAAGCTAAGCTATGATGCTGACAATCCAAAGGAATTTACAGCATTCGTTTATGTATTATATCCTTTGGCGGTTAATATATGTTTATAATTCATAGTTAGGCTTTAGATCTGATAGTTCAGTTGTTTTTTCCTTTAATTTTTAATGTAATTATTAAAGCCCAATTTTCACATGGTTCAGAATTAACAAGCTGAGGCGCTTTGCATAATGATATACAGTCTGAACTTTTGTTGAAGACAAAGGTATTTGCGAATATCACTCAACTGCATTTCCACAAACTACATTGCATGAGTATTCTACCCTATAGACTATGGGAACAAATTGTAAGCTGTCACTCAATAAACGCACTATCATCGTAACGGATACTGCCGAAAACGAAATTGTTAAATTCAAGACAGACATAACACTTGCACTCTGACTGGGAACATACAGAACCAGGATCTAAGTATTCAGTGTTATAACCATTCGGTAGGATAGTAGAGCAAAGTGTTAATAACCACTGGATATAAGAAATAAATTCATTTTCTCAATATAGCGTTTTACTCTATAGATCGTTTATGCATTGATTTTGTCGCCGATGTCACCTTTAGGGGCCCAACCAACGTTATAACGTTGGAAAACAGAACAGCTAAGCCCCACACCCCCTCCGACTTATATTCTTAGACTTAGTACATGGTTCATATAGGGAGCTTAGATTAGGCCAAGCCTAAGGCTTAGGCTTAGTATATCGAGAACGGCATAGCATGCATTTCATTTCCGCCCCTAAAGGTTACATTGACTGATTTTGATATATACTCAGGTTTGTTATATGTTTGAATTTGTTTAATCTATTATCTATTTTAAGTTAATTGGCTTACATCCCAGATGTCGATGTGTGTATAAACAATGTGGATCGTTTGATAAACAATGTGGATCGTTTGATAAACACATCGTTTGGCAAAGATCTGCATCAGGCTTATAGATTTGCCTTGTCTACGCCTATGCATTTTAAGACAGACAATCTAACCCTGCACGCAACCATTTATACTTATTATCATTGGGATTACGTAATATAATACGAAGAGATTATGACTAAATTTTTGTACGAGTAGTCACTCATTCGTAATCTTGCGCTCAACGGTGTATGATAATGTCGTCGTTCTTCCGGTTACCCGTCCAAAAAATATCTGGGCGTAGCCCATGGATCGTTCTTCAAGGCATTTGTATTAATACTGAAGTTTTATGGTGGTTTAGACAACCCCTATTTCTTCAACAGTGCATGTACTACGCTCCGCAGAATTTTGTGTGGACTACTTTCAGTGAACTTTGGGACACATTTTAGCCGGATAATAACCCTAGAAGGGCAGACAACATCCTTTCAAATGAATTTGCGGCGCAGGTATTTATGGCAGTAACCCCCTAAAGAGAGGGCACCATCCACTCCTAGGCTGTATTCACCCCAGATGTAGCCCACAAATCCTTTTCCCAAAGCATGTGAAAATATTTTGAAATCATGAGCAAACTTACAAAAGTTTTACTAGAAATTTTGGAGAGGCTGGTAAAAATTCTTGGGTATGGACACCCAACACTATTCTGACCCTTCCAGACTAGACCTTCTAAACCTATAGACCGACAGACCTTGGACACCTATGCCATGTTAACATAGGATGGCATGCCAATGGAAATTTGCATGGAAATTTTCACGGAAACGTAAAAGATTTAAATTTTCGACAAAATTTCTATTTCCGTCTGTAAATGGAAAGTTATCCTTTGTATATAAAGGCAAAATATAAATTTTGCTTTTACAGAAAAATTTCAACATTTTCATCACATATGTAGCGTTCTCTGATACCTGTCGCGATATTTGCAATAGAATTATGTCATCAAATATGACACCAAAAGTTTAAACTTGTTGTTAACGGTAAATTGTAGTCACTACCAACTGCATAACTGATAGATTATTGACAAATTGCTGGGCAAAAGACTGGTTTGTATATTGTAGCATATATAAGCAGGAAAATGGTTTGTATCTTGCAGTACAAGTACGCAAGAGATTGGTTGGTATCTGCGAGTATTCACAGTCAAGAGATAAGTCAAAATCAGAACAAGGACACGAATCGCTATATATAAGTTTCTAACACCCCAGCTTCTCACTGGAAACTAGAGTTTGGTTGTTATCTTGCAATAGAAGTTTGGGTCCTGCAGCGTGATGTGACCCCGGCTGTCGGGCGCGGCCCGTATGGTGATAACGATTCCACAAATACTTCAATAGGCTAGCAGGTATGGTTAAGTAGCTAAGAAAGATTCTAACAACGAGTACAAAAGCATGTCAAGTAAACACTGTTTGCTATTTGTTACTGGAGTATGTTCTGCAAAATGCTATACAAATATATTGTGCAAGAAAATTTTTCTGAAATTTTCGTCACGATGGAAAGCGATAAATCAATTTCATGTCATTCCTTGTGGTAGCCAATGATCCCCAATGAAACTTGGCGGGCTATCACCTGACATCCTATATGGAAGCCTAAAAGCGACCACACATAAACCGCTGAGCTTGTAGGAGTATGACTTACTGTCATACTCTTACATCAATCTTTCATAAAGGACCTTTCGCAATACAAAACATAAACACAGCAAGAGTATGTTTGTACCCTGTGTTTATGGAATACAATAAAAATTAGCTCGTTTGTTCTATTGCTTTGCAAACATAATGATATACGCACATCACTCAGGAATATCATACAGACTGCGATCCAAAATGCACCAAATGAGACTTGTCATAATACGTGCATATTTGGAAATTATGATTTTTATGGTCCGACGAAAATAAACAAAATTTGCATAACTTAGCTTGAATTTGGAAGGATTACGTTACCCAAGGTTTACGCAAGGTAAAAAACAGCTATTAGTTATTGCTCATCTGTTGTGTAGCTTTTGAACAAACAGCATAGAGACTACATTGGGTACAAATTTTCAGAGCTGACTAGACAATTCGTAGCTGCGACCCGACCTGGACCCGACCATACTGCGGTATCTAATGGGCAGCTATGATTTAGCTTTTTCAGGGTTAGGGCGTAGCACTGAAACACGTGCTGAGTAGGGTATCAATCGCGCTAGGAACTAGGTGTCAGCGCGTGCTGACGTGTTAACCTTCATTTCATCTAGTTAAACATAGCAAACCTTTATGAAAATTTGACTAATTCGCAGCGCGTCAAGTTACCAATCCAGAGGCTCTGTGTTCAACTCGCAGTCGGTACTCTCCATTTGTGCAGCTAATTTTGTGATTTTTTCTTATACATAGTTCATATTATCACGGCATTATTTTTATTGAAAACTGCATCACTATATTCCGCGTTTATGTCGACAAGCTGTTTTCCGGTTAATATAGGTAATCTGTGGCATATATCTCCGCAAATATAGATTTTTATAACGCGAAAAAATCTGGGGAGTGGTGGGCGAGGCGCATTTATGAACTTCAAACCGTCATGCTGCATAGATGTCTATAGTGTGTAAATGGGTTACACTCTCTGAGAATCGCACTCACCTAAGCCATATTTGCCACAAAGCCACGCAAACATCCGCCCGTCGAAGCACGTGGAAAACTATAGCCATTGAGAAAAATTAGATAAAATTATAAGAAAAAGTTTTGGATCTTTTTGGATACTCCCATGCCGGACCACATTTCCCGCACGTAACCATCTGCTTTCTTTAGCCAATAGCCTTGGCGCACGTATGGCTATACGGAATGTCATAAACAAATTTTCGAATGTTTAAATACTTATAAATTCAAATTTTAGCTGCGTAGTGAAAGATATTCTAAACATAATTAAGTTCATACAAGCAACAGTGCATTAGGAAAGAGTATGACACTTCCCTGCACTCACATGTTAGATCGTGTTTGATGATAAGGGCGTTTTCGGCCTGACCCTCCCCCAGTTTCTGGGGAGAGGGGTAGCTCGGACCCTTTAGTTTCTCGGGGAGCTCGGTTTATAAGCAGCTGCTTATAAACCGACCCTCCCCCGCAAAAATGGGGAGGATCCAACCTACCTCCCCCAAAAAACACTGGGGGGCAGGGGGTCCGAGTTACCTTCCCACCCCTCCAAAAAACCGGGGAGGGGGTCTGCGGTCGGGGAATCTCGACCCCCCACAAACTGGGTGGGGAGGTCAGGCCGAATACGCCCGTATAATCAAACACGGGCTAACATGTGAGTGCAGGGAAGCGTCATACTCTTCCCTAATGCACTCTTGATACAAGTAATAATAAATACAAATACGGTAACATGAATGTTGAGGCATGACCTGGGGTACGCCGTGCACCTTTATGTCGCGGTAAATAATTTAGTCTGTATACTATGGCCTGTTTGGTTGCTTATTGCATAAGCTGCTTCACCAACTTGGCAGGTTTCTGGGGTAAGTGGAACGAACTAATGGTCGCTGAGCTTCCTCTTCGCACCCATCTTCCCCCTGCGTATTTCTGTGGCACACGTCCTCCCCCTATTTGCACCCTTGTATTTTGTGCTAAAATATGTAATTCGAGAGTGTTCAAACTGATTATAGTTATGTAATACGTTCGCGATGCCGATATAGTAATGTAGATACAGCAGCAAACCCGAAAGCACAACTGTTTGTTTCAATATCTACGGTCCAAATTTTGTCCAACGTACCCTAAGTACATTTATTGAATTTTTATTCTAAAGTGTATCTTTGTTTTTTAAAAAACATGGTTTTCATATATCATAATTTTTGGTCGTTTTTGCTATGTATATTTTGCAGTAGTTTAGTTATTCTATCACGACTGACATATTGTTTATTGTTTAGTTACAGGGAAGACGTTAACGCTAGTTATGCAATCATGCGGTGGTCCCAGCGGAGTGTTCATGATTGGAAATGTAAGATTGTAGCAGGTTTAGCATTTGTTTTAAGACAGTTAAACATTTTAGAAGGAAGCTTTATGAGAGTACAACAGTACGTTGAATATAGAATTAAATTGAAACTTCAATTGAGCTTTTGCTTTGTTTAAGTAAATATTTATCGCTTAAAGAGATTCATTCTATTTTTTTATATATGATTTTTCGATTGGATGCTAACCATAATTTGAACGACCTTAACAGCAGATAACTTGTTAGTTCTCACTGAAATTTCGCTGATATTAGTGAGTAGCCCTGTCCAATGTTTAATATCCTCACTGACCGAGCTCTGGTGTCTGTACCTTTTTATCTTGTAGTGGTTGAGGCGATATTAATGGACAGTTTCTTATCGATCAGTTTGGCCGGTCGCCGCTATGTTGAGCCGTTAACTT
Organism: Trileptium ribeirensis; assembly: GCA_030248225.1. Taxonomy (NCBI): domain Eukaryota; kingdom Metazoa; phylum Nematoda; class Enoplea; order Enoplida; family Thoracostomopsidae; genus Trileptium; species Trileptium ribeirensis. The sequence continues at coordinate 4,628 of JASANE010006273.1, read as the reverse complement.
GCCCGGAACTCTATTTTCTCCGTGGTGTCCAAACTTCTACTTTGAGTTTTGCCACAGGTGTGAGCAGTAATCAGGTGCTAGATACGACTCATCGTAGTTCAGTTTCGAACAGCACGGCTTCAATCTTGGTAGTTTTACACATTTCATAATATGTAACTATTTGTATAGTTTGCATAAAAATCCAAAATAAGCTTATAAAAAATTTACAGATTTAATTTGTAAAACTGTGCAGATGCCGACAAACAAATGCGTAAAAGCGATATTTGGTTACACCTGGCAGCATCTTTGAGCGAATTTATTTGCACTAAAGTGTATGAGCAGAAATTTACTTTCATTGAGTCACAAAAATTTTACTTCTCAAGAATCAGGACACTAAATATAATACTAAACCTAATTATATGAACCGTTTAGTTACTGGTTTGTAAGATTGGGTTCAAAATCGAGGAAAACGATTATTAATATACGGTTGTGGTAATGTTGTTAATTTACATAGCACGTTTATAGAAAATATTCGATGTCAGCAAAATCGAATGGCAAACAGTCTGCTGCAACGCAGCTGAAGCGTCGTATGTATCTAAAATGGTTCCTTAAATAGCGTGTCCATTTTTATATTATTTTAATAAACTGGTTTTAGGCTGTCTCTACTTGACATATTGCTGCAGCGTAGTACAAGTTTGATCACTAAAAGCTTAAATTTAATTGCTTCCTCAACCATTTGGTTGTATTTAGCTGATTGATTAACCCTAGCATTGTGTCACATTTATATGTTCAAAATGAATTTATGATATATATGAAACTGGTTTTCCTAATCCGCATTATTTTGCGAAAGTTATATAAACTGCGCTGGGTAGAATGATAAAATGGTAATGTTTTCTTGCAAGATTACACTGTGTTCGACGTTTGTCACATTCTGCCTCATACATCGTATCAAAGGAGATTTTGTATATAACCGCCAACAGTGACCTTACTGGATAAGTTTATCCCAGAATTTTAAACGCACAGCTGAGTATACATTCAATTGTTAGTTTCAGACGCCGCCATTCATCTGTCATTCACTTCAAAAACCGTGATATCTGTACGCTGGTGGTGTACAAGAATTTTAGTTTCTGTGAAATAACGTATCGGAATAATTTCAGTCCATTAGTTTAAATATTTGAACCGATTGTATGTATGTTTTTCACTCTGGCCCGAAATTCATCGGGCAGTTTTGTAGCCGAAATCTATTTAAAGGAAAATATTTTTTTTTTAATTTTTGGACTTTAACTCTTCTCCATCTATTCAGATTTGTAGCTGCGCTATAAATAAGTTGGCAGTTAAATGTTTTTGCATATCTCAAATTTAATTTTGCTAGATTTTTTATCATAACACGCTATCAATTTATTATAAGTAGAGTACATCGGCAATAGAATTTGGATTATCCAAAGTAAACATGAATAGACGTACAGAAATAACACACTTTGTTATAGCTAAGTAATACCGGCGAAAAAATAGATGACGAGGTAGGGGACCAAAATACAACACGTTGGTGAAGTTGAACTGTTTCGATTTAGGGGAAGTTGTTAAGGGCTGGGTGAAGGTAAATATTTTGCAACTGCTTCTATCCGCACCGTAATCTAAGGCTCCGTTGCTTTTCGAACCATATGAATGTTTGTGTAACACTCCTGTAAATACAGTAAAGAATTAAAATAAACTATCTGCCTAGAAATTTTAACCCAAGCTACTTTTGCATAGCCAAACTTGTTTCGTAATGATGTATATACATATTAATGGAATGTTATTCGTTTCAGTGGAGTCCAGTCTAAGAGTTCCATAATATTTCTTTTGTCTATGAGACTCTTTGTGAACAATAAATTCCGAAATCAATATCCAAAATGACGCGTGGATAATCTTTATTAGTAACCATAGTAGTGCTAGACTAATCAGTAAGTCTCAAACCGTACAGCGCTGTAACTTCAGCCTGCAAAACTCACTGTAACCTCACTTAGCAATGCAAAACCCACGATTGGCGAAATGCTACTTAAAAAATATATACTATTGCGAATGTCAATCGAACTGGTGTCACAGCTATTTTTCCATCAAAATAAGCAAGACAGATATACTTTCGATAGACAGACAGACTTTCAGACAGACAGCGTCAAGCTCAACAGGGTCTTCTTTCCCCGCTGACTTCGCGCCGCTGTGGTTTCGCTAGATAGTAGATAGGGACAGTAGGAATCTCGTTAATCCATTCATGCGCGTCACTAATTAGATGACGAGGCATTTGGCTACCTTAAGAGAGTCATAGTTACTCCCGCCGTTTACCCGCGCTTGGTTGAATTACTTAACTTTGACATTCAGAGCGCTGGGCAAACTTACGTGAAATAAAAGAAAGGAACCAGTTATATAGAAGTTAAATCTGAGATTCACTAACAGCTATGACACAGTTAATTTAAATTGATTAAAATTTTCGGAGGAACAGGGGCGACCCTGATTGCGAAGCAATCGGTTTTGGGGTATGAGATGATTGGGGTCCAGAGACTATAGGGGCATAGCTAAAAAGATGGTGGGGGCCAATTCTCCGAATTTCTCCCCCCTCCCCCCAACCGAAGGAGGGCCAAATTTTCTTATAATTGATGGGAACATAAATAATTTTTTCACTATATTGGTAATGTCATTGAAGATTTGTTCCAATCTAAAGGTTGCAGTTATCAACAGTGGTTAGGAAAATGTTACGATCACAGGATGCTCAAGAAATCGTTGAGAAACGAGAAACCAGAAGAAACCAATAAGTCTGCGATTAAATGAAACAAGAAAACCAAGGCGAGGCGACGAGCAGTTGAAGTTTATTAACAATAAATTGGAGTCCAACAATAGATCAAGCAAATGAAACTGACAATAAAGAAGTGAACAGATCAGTATTTATGGTTACCAGCCCACGTCCAGAATCGTTACTTCTTGATCATTCTTTCTGTTGCATCATATTTCAGCTAGCCATGTCTCGCGATGTAATTGCATCAATCGCTCGGAACGTCATCGGCTAGCATGCAGTTTGTTTATGATTTCACGTGAACAGCTTTCATGTGAAAGTTCAGCTGACACAACACCTCCTTGCCAGCCTTGAAGTCCCTGAGAAGGCGATTAACAGCAAGTGCGAACGACAGGTTTGTGACTCCTGGACGATCGTCAGAGATTGTCGAGACCATACTCGTCACCTACGGGAAGTCGGGGATTACGTCGTTGGCGCCGAGCTTCGTTTACGGTTTGAGCGGCAGCGAAATTTTTTGGTTTGCCATTCGAAGAGGTATGCGGAGGATCAACGAATTCGGAGTCATCGGCGGCACCGTAACGAGGACGGAGTTGGTCGATATGTCGTCGCCAAACTGGACCAGTTGGACAAACTCGGACGTTGACGCTTCGTGGACCAAACACTTTGGAAACCACTGCAGGCACCCATCGAGGGTCTCTATCACCACCTGCTCGATAGTGCAAAGCGTAGACTGCGGATCCGACGACGAACTTGCGATTGAGCTTTGCAACGTATCGATCGGAGTTATATTTGTTTGCATCCTTTGTTTGGCGAGCCTGGGCTTGTTGCGCTGGAGATGGAGCGAAAGTGTCCACCATAGCTCGAATCTGTCGATTGTTCAGCAATTCGCATGGAGAATATTCGTTGTTTGGTATTGTAGTTCGTCGGTATAGCAGGAGAAACTCTTGGAGAGCTGCTTTCGGCGGAAGGCTTGACTTTCGCAAAGATTGCTTGAAAGACTGCACCATTCTTTCCGCAGCACCGTTCGTGGACGGATGATACGGAGCACCGGCGAGATGAGAAATTCCCCGTTGTTTGCACCAGTCCTTGAACTCCCTTGATGTGAAGGCAGTACCATTGTCGCTGACTATGGCATGAGGATATCCGAAATGGGCAAAATCCTGTTCGAGCAGTTCGATGGTTGATCGGAATGAAATGGATTGGGTTTGATGAATGCAGGGATATTTTGATTATGCGTCCACGAGGATGACCCAGTTGCTACCGAGGAAATTGATGGCGTGATCCACGTGAACTCGTGACCACGGGTTTTCCAGAAGCATCCATGGATGAATGGGAGGTTTAGGAGGATGGTGTTGATGCTCGGCGCATGTCGAACAGCTTTCGCACAATAAAACGATATCGGAGTCGATGTTGGGCCAGTAGACGGACTTTCTGGCCAACTGCTTCATTCGCTGCATTCCGAAGTGAGTTCTGCAGGCTGAAGTTACAGCGCTGTACGGTTTGAGACTTACTGATTAGTCTAGCACTACTATTGTTACTAATAAAGATTACGGTTTTATCCACGCGTCATTTTGGATATTGATTTCGGAATTTATTGTTGTTCACAAGAGTATCACAGGCAAAAGAAACTATATGGAACTCTTAGACTGGACTCCACTGAAACAAATAACATTCCATTAACATGTATATACATCATTACGAAACAAGTTCAGCTATGCAAAAGTAGCTTGGGTTGAAATTTCTAAGCAGATAGTTTATTTTTAATTTTTTTACTGTATTTACAGGAGTGTTATACAAACATTCATAAGGTTTGAAAAGCAACAAAGTCTTAGATTACGCTGCCGATAGAAGCAGTTAGAAAAATATTACCTCCACCAGCAAT